>JAUCRC010000012.1:13349471-13431971 GCA_032399595.1 Tetragonula carbonaria | reverse complement strand
ATCCGTCGTCACCGCGACCACGTGGCTCAGTAAGTTCAACTACTCGCTACACACAATCTACAGTCTACAGTCTACAGAATACGGAGTTGGTTGGCCTTTCCGTACGAATCGTTCTCGCGAGAAAACACTCTCCAACTCTTTCTCTCTCTCTCCCTCTTTTCTCTCATCATTCGTCATTTCATTTCATTTCATCCACGATCGTTCGTTCGTATCTTTCTCTTCGATACCTTGTCGAACTTGCGTCCCTCGATTGCGACTCTCTCGTATCCCTTCCTGTTATTTCCGTGCAACGTTGAAACCGAGATCTGTCTGTGATGAAATTCGTGTATGCGAAATTCAGACAAGTACGTATGTATATATATATATATATATATATATATATATATATATATATATATATAGAGTATCGCAGCCTGTAACAATCCTACGTTATGCGTGAGTCGACATCGAGCGAATTTGCCTGCGTTTCGTCGGTCGGGTCTCGCCCCTTTGAATCGGCGCGAGTTACGAGTAATTCGTTTAACGAATTACAGTTAGCAAAAAACAAAGTACATCGTTACGGGTATCGTTCATTAAAGTCTCTCTTCGTTCAACGTGCAACGTACGCATCGACACACTTGACGCTGACTCACGTAAAATCAATACTTTCTTACGTAATGATCTTACGTTCAGCATCTTTCCCTGATGATTCTGAATCTTTTGTTTTGTTCGGCGTTCGTTCGACGCTTTTACTTTTATCAAAGATGCAATAAACACAAACGCGAACCTATCCCACTCTCGTTGCATACACGTACAAGTAAAATTGTCGCGCGAGATTCCGCCTTGCAGCGGAAGAATCAACTCTTCGAATCAACTTGCAACTTGTTTCTTACGCGACAAGCCGCTGTTGTGCTATACGGAATTAGGACTTTTCGAGGGGGGTTCGAGTTGCTAAGCCGATTGCGCGTGTAGTGAACAAGGAAATAAATAGCGAGGGAAATTCGTCGAGAGAATTGTATTTTTACGGGAAATCGGGCGGGAAGTGTGAGGTGAATGGAAAGTGCCGCGTGCACTCTCGACACCCACCCACCTGTTGAACACACTCGCGAACAGCCGTGACTGACTCCGGTTCGTGAAATTTTCATGCGTCACGTGGCTCCCACGACGATTCATTAAACCCAACGACGTCGATACATTGATACGACGCTTTTCTTTCGACAGAGAGACGATTTATCGTAAAAAATGAAATGAAACGCGTTCGAGCAACGAAACGACACAGCTTGCTGAAACTGGAATCGATCGGTTTGACTTTCAAACGATTTGATCGTTTGATCGATATTTGATCGCTGAAAGAGTTTCAAACACAGCCGACGTTGGTCGCAAATTGGAAATTCGCGTTGGAAGCGTGAAAGTAGGGTAAAGGCTCGCTAGCGATAGAGAAGAGAAGAGAAGAGAAGAGAGGAGAAGAGAAGAGAAGAGAAGAGAAGAGAAGAGAGAAAAGGGAAGAAGGTAGAAGGATCGCGACCTACCGCAAGGTGGCTCGGTCCGGGCACGGACGCGATCTGGGTGATAAAGGGGGGGTGTCGGGACGGGGGCGCGGGCGTAATGGGGTATAATTGTCGCGAGCAATGCGAGGACAGTGCGTCATTACCGCATTTTTCAGCATGTTCTTGCCGGGCTGAGATGCGCTTGCACCGGCGTCCACCGGCTTTGCGCGCCTTACTTTTTTCCACGGAACCGCGACTTCCCAGGAATTTCGTTGGAACGCCGCGGCCGTCGTCGTTGAGGTAGGTCCTAGCTGTCCACGTCGCTGGGTCTACGTCGCTGCTTCCACCGTCCTCCAGGTCGCCACACGGGGCGAAAGTACAAAAGATGCGCGAGCGTCGACCGTTAGTTGACCGCCTACCGAATATCGCGAACGTCGAGAGCTCCGTTTCGAACGCCGACCGACGAAATATGTAACGCGTGAATTTGAACGAGAAGGGAAACAATCGAACTCGACGCGCACTCGTCGCCAGTCTGCTGGACGCAGATTCTTCATTGGGCAAAACGTACGTACGTGTAATAAATAGGCAGACGTGTAGTTTGTTGGGCGAACGAGGCAAATCAGGCACGATGCATTCCAGCTGGCAAGGTTGCGCGTTACGAGCAACACAGGTGGCTCTTTCGGTTTCTTACGGCTCGGCGAGAATGCGTGCTCGCGCGTGGAAAGAGCACGTATCATCGCAATTGCGGAATTGCCGGACAAATTTGGCCGGCCACGCAGGACATATCGTATAGTAATTAACTTTCAGAGGCGGAAAAAAACAGAAAAAAAAGAAAAGAAAAGATGGCGCAATTGAAAGAAACTGGAGAAAGTACCAGCGACGAGTAAGGAAATATAATCGCAGACGCCGAGAGATCATTTACCTGGATCATGGGAACTCGTGCATGCCACGATAGACATATTTGCCGCGTTATTGAATAGACGTTGTTTCCAAAGCACGTACGCTCGATTCTTTTGGGCATGTTTTATTCGATGGAAAATTCGTAGATATCTTTTCCACGCTGCCCCTCCTCCTCCCCCAAACATCCTAATCGCGCAATTTAACCGTAATTAACGCGTGTTAATCGTCGCCGTCGCATGCTTGCCTTCCCATAACGTAGCACGCGCACACACACACACACACACACACACACACACACTCATCGTACATTGTACGCACGTACAATGTAGATCTATCTTGCAGAGAATATCGAAGGTTGAACCGAAGAGGACGTGTTCTCGGGTTTATCGTATATTCATCCCGAATCCGCGAGAAGCTAGACTCGAACCTTTTAAACGCTTGAAAGACAATCAACGCGTGTATGCGCGCGCGTGTAAGAGGTATCTGCAGGAAGAAGAAAGGAGACAAACGTTAGACGGTTGACGCGACGACCGCGTGGATTTCATGGTTACTCGAGGGCGCAAACTTCCCCGCGGCAAATTACTCTCTCATCGTCAGCGAGACGCGAAACGCACTTAAGAGCCGCTTATTAATATGCGTCAAGTGTCCGAGGTGTCTCCCTGCCTCCCCCTCCTCCTCCACGTTCCCTCCTTTTCGCTGTTCCATCCTTCTTTCTCTTTCCTCCGTCCGCTTATTCTTCTCGTCTCGCCAGCCTCGAGAACGCGTCCGTCATGCACGTTGCATCACGCGTACCTGCACATTAAAATTAAATTCGTTAGCGCCCGTCGCGCGCACCACCGATCGCGCAACATACATACATTTTTTAGTCCTCGATACACGACCGTTATTACACACATCGATCAATTTTTTGTCAACTGATTCGCCAGTGATTTTTCACGGCCTCGTCGCGAATCAACAGCAGGTATTACTATCGATTGTATTATAGTATCGCGGTGTTATGCACGCGGGAGTCGAGCAGGACAAATTGATTGGCTGACAAACGACTTTAAAAGAAAGAAATGTCTCCCGTGTCGATGGGTGGATATTGGAAAATCCATCCGACAATAAGTAATATAGCGGTGTTTACGGTATATTGACCAGACTTGTACTTTAATACTTGGCTGGCAAATACCGGACCAATTGACGAGTTGATCGGATCGATCGAGATCCTAGGTTCCTCGCGGATCGAACGTGTATATTCGTACGTTCGCTGGTTCTACGTGAACACGTTCCGCGTGTGGAGCGTGGAAAGGACGCGCCAAGGGAAGGAAAGAGGAGAGGACGTTTAAACGAAGGAAGAGAAGCGGTACGCGGTAGACTGTGCGGTGGTTATATGTTATACATCGTCCGAATGCGTACGCGATTGCTGATGGTTTGTCGTCGTAGCGGTGCACGTGATCTCAGGCCCCTCATCAACGGTCGTAACTCGTGAAATAATGCGACGACGAATTCGCGTGGATGTAATTCGACGAGCGGTGATCCCGAAACTGCCGGATGATCATAAGACGGCCTCGATCGAAATCTACCATTTAGGCGCTTACTATCGAGCGAGACAGCATCATCGTCGAGATGCTGGTTGGGGAGGGGAGGGGGGGGATGGGACAGGCAAGGTAGAAGCAACATCAAGCCGGAAGCTGCGGCATGATTTCTCTCGAGGGCATCCTCCCCTCACGAGAGTCTCACGTCAAATCGTTGATTGCTACCAAGCTACCGGGAGCTGCTTCTTATCTTCTTAATACATGCACGATTCCGTTAATGACGTACCGCCGCGGTTGTCCACGTCGATTGGCAATAAAAGCAAAATCGAATCGAAACGAGCGAACCGATATACCGGCCAAACTGTTTTTCCCGACTGTCTTTTTCACGCTTCCATTCATTTCGCTGGTTTTTCTCTTTTTTTTTTCTTTTTTTTTCTTTTCTTTTCTTTTCTAACGTGCAAAACTATGTCGAGAATTGTGCCAAAGTCTCAAGACTGCGAGATCAGACTCGAAGCGTTCACCTTTCCTGACCGGTCGCCGGATTTTATCCGAGGAGAAACGGTCAGCTTTCGTGAGAAAGCTGGTAGCCAGCTTGGAACGAAATCCCACGCAAGTCTCTGCCGCCGGTACACCGGTGTGTAATCATTTCCATGTTGAATTTGACTTTCAGGGTTAGGTAGTCTTTTGGTGACGCTGCTCGTGGTCTCGGTGCACGCCGCCCCGACGATGACGCTTGAAGATAGACGGCACAACTCGTCCCCGAAATGGGTGAATCCTTGTGGCCTCGCTGCCGAAGATTTTAACGGTGATTTGGACGTGGTGCAGCTAACCGACTCGCAGCTTCTCCATCAAGTTGTCGTTCAAGCGAAAACGGCGCTAATGCACGCGGAACTTTTTCGCGATGATTACGTGAGTACAGATTGCACGTTCATTTATTTTCTCCTGTTTCGCACGTGCACACGCATGTACACACACACACACACACACACACACACACACACACACACACATTCTCTTTGGCGAAACATTATCCAGACATGTACGCATATATTCTCTCGAAATATCTTGGAGGAATTGGCGCGCCCGATATCGTCGGTCAAAGGCGAAGAGATCAAGTTCATCAATGGTTCGATAATTACTGACGTGACTTCTGGTGGGAGTAGCACGGGGAAAGGGGACATCGAGCGGAAGGCAGTTATGGCAGTACTTCCGGCCGTACGGACGTTGATCGGTAGAGTCGCACAGACCTTCGAAGAGATCTCCGACTTACGAAGCGTCTTTCGTAGCTGCTCGAGAATATCCGGATACTCTTCCTCGCCTCCAAATATCCCACGTGGCGTAAATTTTCACACTTGCGAATCCGTTTGCGATTTCGATTGATTGATGGTCGAACGTGTCGCATATTTACGGGGGAAATGAAAGTAAAGCGCGCCCCGTAGTAGGCGTCTCCAACCGAAAATGAAATTTTGAAAATAACTTTTACCTGCGAGTCGTTTCGTCGTCGTCGTTGTCGCCCCTCTTGAAAAATGAAGTAAACGCGATGATATACGTATATAACGTTTAGTGGAAAACGAAATAGGTGGCTATTTACGATAAACTGACTTTTTCATTGTTCATTTTGCATAAATCGTCGTTAAAGGGAATAATTAAGCGGCGACGACGACGATTCGGACGTGTATTCGAACGTCCGAACCGTTGGTTTTGTTGCAGGACGGATTGGAAAGTAGTCACGACAAAGTTACGACTCGTTTCTCTTATTGCGAGTATTACGCGTAATGTTTATTGCTCGTAATTGCACATTTCAAGTATACGGAATATTACGAGCAGCGGAAATCAAATTGTCCAAACGAGAGAAAAAAGAAAAGAAAAATTCCGAGGTCCGACATTGTAACGATCATTGTCGCTGTTTGTCACAGTTTTCGCGTGTAATGGCAGACGGCACAGGTAGTCATATTTTTTGCCAATATATCGTCAAACGTGTAAGCGATCTTTAGGGGAGGGGGGAGGGAGGGAGAGAGAGAAAAAAATAGATTCGTGCGACCGCGCACGAAGAGTCCTTCGTTTCGAAAGAATCTTCCCAGCTCTCGATCGTGCCTTATTATCTCTAGCCAAGGACAATAAATCACGGACCGGGTTCGGCCTCTCTCGTTGCTCAAGGTTTCTCTTCTGAAACGATCCGAAAAAAGAGACGTGGAAACCGCAGGATCGAAGCTACGGTTACACGCGAAACTTTACTCTGTTTTTTTTTTCTTCTTCTTTCTCTTTCTTTTTCTTTTAGGATAGATTAAGCTCGTCCCCGCCTCCCCCTAGTTATGCATCGTGCACACGTGTCGAGACACAAGACGATTCCGGGTCTCTAGAACCAACGACAATGAGAATGAGCCCCGCCAGATTCTTCGACTCGCCTGACTCATCCTCTGTTGTTCTACATGCGCTTCCTGTCTCTTTACACGACGCGACGAAACTGTCGCAACGGATTCCACTGTAAACGACTAGTTGGTTCCCAATTAGTTGCTAGGACAGTTTGATAGGAGGAGAATCGAACGCGCGATTGACAAGCAGATTCCGTTAACATCCGAGACAATGCAAGATAGTCCGTGCGATAATTCACCTACGTCGGCGAATCGACGGTGAATACGACCGCTGGAAATAGCATTCGTCGCGTACGAGCGTAAAATACGTATAGGGCTCGTTCCGCCCTGTGACCACCAAAGTTACATCATCGTTCCACGATACTCGATACCGATGTTTTCTAAGTCAGCGCATAATCCGATATCGTTTCGTTCGCTAACAATCTTTCTTCTCCTCCTCTCTTTCTCTCTCTCTCTCTCTCTCTCTCTTTGTTTCTCTTCTTAGGAGAACGAACACCGTTGAGCAGCAGGTTGCGCCATTTAGGAAGAAACGTGTTTCACCAAGGTGGAATTATTTTCGTTCTCCTCGGCATTTACCCAACTTTCTCACAGACTCGGCGTCGGCGTCGGAGTCGTTTCTGAGGACGTGGCCGTTGCCTCTGCCGCTGATACCGATTCTAGGCGACGTACTGTCTGGTGGTCCAGTGACGTCACCGTCCACCTCGTTATCGTTTCGACGTCGACAGTGACCGACGCTCTCTTATGTAGAGAGAAAAGGCCGATTAGCGAGAAGCAAACAACACTTCGTGAGAGTGATCGTTCTCGCATGCACGTGGCTCGCGTGCTTCGCGATACAGTTTCGAATCCGCGAATCTCTTCTCTGCGAATCTTGCCAGTTTTCTATTCGAGCCCTGTTTTCGAGTCGACGTTTTCTTCAAAATTTCCCTCGTTCCCATCCGATTCCGCGCAGCCTAGCGATTTTCACTACTCGCAAAAAGAAAAAAAAAGAATTGCGAGAAAGCAAATTTTCGAATAAATAGAGAGCGTTTGGTGATTTGTGTGACACGTCCTTGTAAGACGTTGCGCGTCGCGTTGGCGAGCGAGTGTCAGTGTGGGTGATTACATCCGATATTCTGTTGTTGGTAGATAGGAAGTCCGACGTCTACGAGTCGCGTATGCGCGCGCCGGTACGTGAAGGAATCGGATAAAATATCGGAAGCGGAGGATTCCAATAAATCAGAATCGGAAGCTGCCCCCTCCCCGCCAAGGATGAGGCATCTATACACCACGCCGGCACTCTGCCTGCATACTAAAGCCCGCAGACCGGATATACAAGACCCGCCAGTGCATTTACTCACCTCGATACATTCAGTACGCGCTGCGACACGTATTTTCTGCCACTCGGTGTTCGCCGGGTGTTGTCGATCCGCGCGTACCGTTTCGTTCAACGCTGACATGTTTTTCAAATCTCGTTTCGTTCGCTCGTCCCGGTCTCGATTTCCGTTCTCCAGAATCTCGAAAATCTCGCTTTCGAAAAAAATCGGTCGCAGTACGAACTGCATTTCGGTTTGCGTTTCTCCTATTCACGATATAACGACACATGAGAAAACTTGTATCTGCGTGTCCCGAATTTCATACTTTTGCTCGAAAGTAATTTTCATTCTCGTGATTATCGACAGATTAACGAAAGACAGAGACAGAGAGAGAGACAGAGAGAGAGGGAAGAATCGATCGAGCGAGCGGGAAAGTTTGAAACTGAAAAGATTTTCATCGGCGCGGCGCGAAGAGTTGGCTTCTTTGTCTGTGTGTGTGTGTCTGCTGGCGAAGTCGCGAGAGCGCAGAGCGAGCCATTCGATCGGTTCGAGGCCGTCGCACCGAAATTTTATAACTTCTAATAAGCGGTGGAGCGGTGAAGCCGCGCTAGAAGAAAGACTGAGAGGCTAATTGATTTTGACGGGTCCTCGGCAGTCCATACCGCGGAGAGAGACCATACCTATTCTCTTGCCAGCCTACTTCCTGTCAGTTTTCAGCCCGGTTTTACGATTATTCGTGCCTCGGTGTGGCCGAGGAGACTTTTACGAGGCACAAAAGACCCGCGTCTCAGATTTGCTCGCCGCCCAGCGCGGTTCTTTGCGACAATTCTCCTTTTATTCTTCGCCGTTTCTTCTCCTTCCTATTCGCTCTCTCGCTAAAACTTTTCGTTACCGACCATCGAGACGATACGAGAAATCCACGCGTTTTACCGCTTTCGAAATCGATCGAAGCACGCGGCTGCCATCGTTCACGAGTATTTCCGCGCTTCCGGACGAAACTTGCGAGTAAACAGATAAACCAGATTTCCCCCCTCCCAGTAGCTTATTAAACACGCAGGGTTATCGAAAGGTGGTACAAAGAATCCCAGAGCCATTGAAACGTGAGAGCGGTGGTCAACTAACGAGGACTGGCATCGGGAGAAACAAGCGTGAGAAACGTTGGAGATGGAATTCGAGTAGTTGGTTCGCGAACTCGCTTCGATTCCGCGTGAGATCAGTTCGGTAAGGAACGTGCAAGGATACGTTCTAACCGTTCACGTAAAACAATTAAATCGTAAAATTATTTGATTGGCCATTGGAGGATGGCTATGAAGTTCATGAAGCCGCTCCCCGCGTGTTCGAGGGTTCCTCGGGCTCCTGCGGGATACCTCGGACTCTGGACCAGTCCATGTTATACACGATTCGTGATAGTAACAGCTCGTGTGTTCGCAGCCAATCGGGCCGCTCGGTTTTAATAATCGTGTTCAACGTTTCCAATACAAAGTCTCTATTTTTTGAAAGATACGCGTGGAGAAGGCGACTCCTTTCGATTGCTGTGATTGAAAAGAATCGCCAGGTTCACACACTGTGGTTGTACTAGAGAATTCAACTGACTGACTTTTCCGGCTGATCCGTCTTTTTTGGTTATTTTTCTTTAAATTAATCTACACGTCGAAAGGTGTGTGTGTGTGTGTGTGTGTGTGTGTGTGTGTAATTAGTAAAATCTAGAAACCTGAAAATCGTTCCCGAGTCACGAAGAAAGTATCACGGCGGAAAATTGTTGCATCGCGAACCGATCGCGAGAGTGAATTTCTGAAATTATTCGCGACGGTCGCGACAATTCTTAGGTTGCCGCATAGTTCTCTAATTGTTTGCTTGTCAGAGTATTATCGCGGCCTGCAAGTGGCGAGAGTAGTATCGCGTGATGATTATTTCCATTCCTGGGCCAGATAAGAGCTTGGATAACTGTGTTATCTTTGCGCGGGCCAGCTGGCCCGAGATGCGGGGTCGAAGACACGTTCGACGAGATATGTATATAGTTGGTGCTTACGTTAGCCCGAGACAGATCGATTGACACACATATATTTAAAATTTCACGTAGTTTCAACGTGAAAGCATCTGTTATATAATGCGATCACGCGATCGATCGGTAAACTTGATTATTTACCGCGATGCAACGACGTGTCAATGACAGAGTCTCGAAGCTTTTGATCGACTCGTCACGATCAAGTTGCCACGTTTTGTAAATAATTTTCAATTTAATATATATATATATATATATATATATATATATATATATATTCCGTTTTGAATATTGAGACAAGACACGAAGCATGATCGGATAGCTTGATAGGTGAGTAATTGAAACGTTCAAGGTTTAGGAAGTTCTTCTTTTCTCCAGAAAATTCCATCCTCCGTGTTGCAGAGTCTCGCGCGTTACAAAGATATGAACGATTGTGTTGGACGTTGTTGCACAGCATCGATCGAAATATCGGATTACCTTTCTATCGCAGTTGCTTTCGAGTTGCTTTCGACTTGCTGACGCGCAGATTGACGACTGGTTGATCGAAGGGGAGAGCGAAAAATGGCGAGATGGCGTTTGGACGACGCGACCTTGCGATCGCGTTAGATGGCCATTAGACGGCCATCTTTCGTAGCCAGAGCTGCGCTGCTCTGTAGGGTAGAGATTATACGCGGCGCTCAAAAGTTTCGCGGAACGTAGCCTAATAATGGAGCAACATGCCGAAGTCGTGACACGCGATTGTGCGCGCGAGGGCTTCTCCCTTCGTTTCAGCTCGTTATACGTCGCTTTTCATGCCTGCAATATGCAATATCTGCACTGTTGTGCGACGTACGTATCTCTACGGCTGTTGGAACACGTACCGTTGTTCGCGTGGTTCGTGATTCGCAACGACGCGACCTACGCTCGGATAACGCAATTACCGAGGCGCTTGAGCAGCTTCCAGGTAATTTCTCGGTAACGATATATATATATATATATATATATATATATATATATATATGTATATCTTTCGGTCTTCCCGAAAAGTCTATAGAGCTCGAGGCGGACGCGTGCTCCGCGCCGGAATCGCCATCCTGCTGCGGCTTACTCATCCGTCAGCGGCGAACCTTGTCTCCACGAGGCAACTTCGACGCAACGATTGTACCAGGAATCGGGAGGGATGTCGGGAGGTTGATCGTCATTATCGTCGACCAGGCGCTCTTCCCTGTCGCTAATCGCTGACTAAACTCGCCAACCTGTTATTGAACTATACTGCTCCTATAATGAAGGTGCACTGCCAAGCGTTTTGCATATATATGGCTAACGATATCCGCCGTCCGCCTCGCTATCATCCGCCTCGTGATCTCGCTTTCAGAGCTTTCAAAATAAAGACATTTAGCCGATTTCATGGCCGATCATTGCTACTTTTGACGTGCACGCCTGAATACAGGCTGTTTGCACGTCGCGTATAACAGTTAACACGGGAGAAAATGTACGCCGTTCGGTCGTTAACGGCCTCCTTTTGTTATTTTGTGCTTTCCTTGCGTTCTCCTTTTCTCCTTGATTCTACTCCTTCCTTCCCTTAAACATCCTCCTCCGATAAATTATTGACTTTCCGTGCACGCGAGTTAAATCGTGTGTGACTACGCCAGCCTAAGTTTAATGTCATTCGTCGCGTGCTATTTCATCGCGAGGACGCTTGTATTTTTTTTTTTTTTTTTTTTTTTTGGCAGCTACGAAAACGTGGAAATAACGGGGACGAGATAGTTACCATCTAGTATCACCGCTTTATAAATGGAATGAAAATTGTCGGACACGGAATTATCCTCCGTAGAATTATAGTAGAAATAGTGGAGACTTTTTCCATTTTTTTATCGAGTAAGTAGGGTACCACCCTGCAGGGGAAAGACGACGATCGAATTTAATCGTTACACGTTACTATGGCTGAAACTTCTAGTCAGAGTAGCTACTTGGAAAATTAATCGCCGTTGAAAGAATGTTTTTACTTTTATCCTCTAGTAAGTAATCATCATTCGATTCTTTCCATTTTTTCGAGCGTAACATTTTCTTGTTGAATTTGAAGATCATTTCAAGTAAGACAGAGTAAGTGGTGTCATTTTTTAATCACACGTACAATCTCTTTGTGATTTTGCAGGCTAGACGAACGTTCAACATCGATTTCGCCGATTTATATTCGACGTTCAAAGACAGCCACTACGATTGGCTTCCCGGGCCAAACGAAATCCCCAAGGAACTTGGGAAACAGCTGGATCCAGAGTACCTAAACAGATTAGAAGTACGTAGTATAGACGCGGCAGCATTTCTTCTCTTCACCTTACGTTACACATTCATTTTTTACTTTCACGTCGATCGAGTGAAAAAAATTGTGAATGAACAGCACGATCTCTTTTTGCTCTCACAGCTTGATACGGCTCTTATCGATGCGTATGAATACATGCAAAAGTATGCAGTGGGTCTCGAGCAGATAGTCTGGGATCAAGAAGATCTTCAGCTTGAGTTTCGCGATCAGTTTAAGGACACCGAATACAAGCTACGAACGGTGAGTGTACCCTCTCCCCCCCCAACCACGACGTGGTCAATTTACGTCAAATCGATCTTTTCCGGCCAAGAGACGAGCAAAATTTGATTTTACGAGTTTCGAGCCAATCTTGCGCGAGACTGAACGAGTTAAGAAAAAAAAGAAAGGTTCCGTTTCATTTCCCTGATTTCGATTTCTTCTGAGTCTAGTCGCAACATTTGAAGCCTGGTTAACAGAAGTCTAAAAGAAATTCACGCTGCTCGCGGGCGAGAAAGGCCCGAGAAAAGGGGACAGAATTGGGAAATAATATTTGGGAAACTTGTGTTTGCAGGTTCTGTGCGAGCTGCAAGTGGCACTAGTGGAGCGGCAGTTATTGTCGCGGCCAGACGTGACACGCGACATCATGAAGTCGGAATTCCGCAGCGTGTCATCGTCGGAGACGGACCGGAACTTGCGCGATTGGCTGATCTTTCGGGACTACATGAACGGGCTGGAATACGTGGTGCAGGTGTTTGAACATTTACGGCGCGGTTTGCAGTTCTGAGGATGGCAAGGCGAAAGCCGAAGAAGGGCTACCAGACGACGACTCGCCCATTTGAGGAAACAATCGGACAAACGGTCAAACCTGGATGGTTTCCATCTCTCGTCGTGAGGTTGCAGAGGAAAGTGGAAAGAAGCACGGGAAGAAGCTAGGTAGAGGCGTGCTCGGTTCACAAACAGCTACTACCTGTCTCGTCTCGTCTCGTCTCGTCTCGTCTCGGTTTCCAGTGAGAGATGCGTCTGCATTTGTGTCTCTGTGACGGCGATCGGTCTATCCGTCGACCACCGGATCAGCTACTCAAGCAGTGAACCGACTGATATACCGTATCGTCGGAACGCGGAATTGTGCGCGTGTATCCGTTGTCAAAAAAGAGGCAAAAGTGTCTGTCTCTGACACGGAGAATCGACGAAAACCGAGATTCGCGAGTTTTTCGTCGATAGACTACACCGTCTTTCGCCGTTGACGTTCACAGAACAGAACAACAGACGAAGAGTTCCACCGGCTGAGACAGACAACCAGCCAGAGAGGAGAAATAACGAGAAATAACAGGGTCACGCGATGAGCAGCCCGTTCGCTTTCGCCGCCATATTTTACTTCATCGTCGTCTGTGAATATTGTTATTCGATTTCGCACGCGCTTACGCTGACACGTTACCCTCACGCGTGAAAAAAATCCGTATGTAATATAAATTACGTGCAAGAGGATCAACGAAGCTGACATTTCTCATCATTCGTTGAGATCTCTAGTTTCTTCCGATCTATTTGATTCTTTCACGTTGCCCGCTATTGCTGCTTCATCTCTGATTTGAAATTACTCGCGTGTACGGATCGATTTCAAAGAAGTCGCTCTTTTTTTTTATCGCTTTTTATCGGTGTGATTCGAATACCTGAACGTTCGAACGGTTTTTAGAAATCGAATTCAGACCTGTCGGGTCATTGTTTGTTTTTACTTGATGTAACGGCGAGTGTAATTTCACTTTGCGAGATGATTCTCGATCGGCCCGAAACCTAAACTGTTTAAAGTAGAAAAATTGTGAGATCAATGTTTTCTCTTTTCAGCAATTCCTCTTTAAACGAGAGATTTGTTTGCAAAGATTTTAAAGCAACGATATCGACGCGTGTCTTTTGTCTCGCTGTCGTTTTCATTCGAGAGATCGATCTGTCAAAAGGGGGGGGAGGGAAAAGCAAGAGGAGGAAGAAGTCGAATCGATGGGAAGAAATCGAAGACTTGTAAACGAGCTTGTGCACCGTGGTATTATAAATATACAAGATAATACTTACAGTATTGGCGCTTTAATTTGGACTGTTCGCGTCGTGCGAGAGGAGAGAGAACAAGGAGAAATTTCTGCGTGTTTCATGCTGCGTTGCGTGATACATTGGATGGGCATTATGCCCGGACCAACAAAAAGTGACAGCACGACCGCGACAAAGGAGATAACAAATCTTTCGACGAGCCATTTTTGCGCCCCATTTTTAATCCTACACGATAATTTATTGACTAACTGTAATATTATTATATCCGTATTTATTCAGATTATTTATTTTTATTTTTGTAAAGATTTTATATGTCCGATTTACTGTATTTAAAGCATCTAGTTGAGCTTAAAATTATCTAGAGTGTAAGAAAAATACAGAAGGACATTTTATTATTATTATTATTATTATTATTATTATCATTATTATTATTATTATTATTATTATTATTATTATTATTATTATTATTATTATTATTATTATTATTACTATTATTATTACTATTATTATTACTATTATTACTACTACTACTACTATTACTACGAATTACTATCATTACACCAATATCATTAGTAGAATTTGAATAATACGATTAGGGAAAGAGAAGGAAGCGCATGGACGCGACGCGGCCGACGCCATTTTATGTTACGCGCCACGCTGCTGCTGCAACTCCCTTCGCTCGGCGTACATTTTCCACAGTGCGAGCATGTAAATTTTACAAGGATATCACCAGCAACGCAACCGTCCCGTTGCTCCTTTTATGCCTTTTATTCGCGGTCCGTTTAAATCGATTTTATCCGACACTGGAGTTCAATGAGTAACCTTTTATACAACAAAATCTTGTTTCTTTCTTTGTATTTTATTTTTCTTTTCGTATATCAATCTCTCTCTCTCTCTCTCTTTTTCTCCTTCTCTTTCTTTAGCATTCGACACAACGATATGCGATTATACTATCGTAGACTGAGTAAAATGTAATCTTCGACGACTCGAAAGTGCAAGACCCAATTATTGTTTTATCGATATCCAACTGAAAGGAATTTTTATCCTCCGAGCAAAAATGATTTTAGCCTCTTTACATAATCGAAAGTACAATTTTTATTTAAATTTTACTTTTTCACGTTTTTTCTTCTCTCCCTTTTTCTTTTTTTGTTTTTTTTTTTTCTTGTGATTGCTGGTTTTAATCGATGAACTTTCGTGTCTAGAAGAAGGGAGCATCGTGCAAAGTATCGCTTCGACGTTTGCTCCGAGACGATCGACCGACCTCGCAGACTTTTCGTACTTACAATTTGAAAGCTTTGGTGCGGTTAGGCGCGTTCCCATCGAACGCGAGGGGGAACACGACAGACCGCGCACTCGTCACGTTTCATTTGTACATCATTGGCGGCCTATAAGCTTATCGTAGATAGTTGGTAAATAAAACGTGTAAAAAGTTCACGCCCGATCGCGCGCTGCGTGACTCTCCGACACTGATTCGCGCACGCATATTGCGCGAAACACGCATGTTTCAATCCCACATCGTCGTATCTGTGATATGCATCGTCGAACGTCACCAATTGTAATCGTCGAATCGCGCCAATCGATTCTTGCGAGTTCCAATTCCGTCGAACGAAAGCGAACGAAGGGGGGAGAGAAGATGAAGCTTGTGCCTGCTAATGGTGAAAAACAAGGAGAAAGCGAAAGAGAGAGGAGGAGAGAGACCGATCCGTGCGGCAACGTCGATCTCGCGAATCGATCTCGAACGCGCATTTCATTTTTTACCATTTTTCTTCTTTTTTTCTTTTTCTAATCATTTCGTGGATCTTTTTTTTTTTTATTTAGCAGACGATTTTACGGTTTTACGCTTTTGAAAGTGCCGGTCATTTTTCCAACGACTTTCTCTTTTAACTTTTTTAAATAGCAAAGACTGCCATTTTAGTTGAACCTATTGAGAAATCGAGTACGCCTGGTGAATTCGAGAGAAACGAAAGAAATTTGGTCACGAATGTGCGAAAGCAGCAGCGCAGCCTGCTTGGAGTGTCGATTAGCAGAATGATCTTGTCGATTACCGCGAGGTCGAATCGAAACACTACTCCGTCGAATTTCAATTCGACTTTTAATTCTTTCGAAATTTAGCTCTTCAATGAATTTGCACCGTGAGTGCAAGGACTCCTTTCTCCTCTTTTTTCTTTTATCTTTCTTTTTTTTCTTTTTTTGGCAATATTTTCCCGTCCTTTGTTATTTGTATACACGTACGATCGATGTGCTCGTGTAAAAAGATACGTGGGACGTGCCGGGTAAAAAGAGCAACGATTCTCAGATTATGATTCGTTTCGTTGGTATGGAAATATCGAACGAGCGATGAAACGAAATTGAAAGAGAAAAGAAAAAAAAAATTTATCTTGGTAAGGCCGGTACGTTCTACGCGATCGGTACGCACGATATAAAATTTCGTGTAAAATAATTGCTTGATATGTGTTGTACATAAGCAGATATTTGATGATATAGATGCTGCAAAATATAATTATATATGTGAATATGTAATATGTACACGAGCCTCTTCTTCAGAACGCCTGCTCTGTTGTATCATATTAAACCAAAGACAGTTCAACATGGTATATCTTGCGTTTCATTCCACTTTGCCTCCCGTTTTCCTTTATTTCTGCCTACTCGTTCTGTTTACCCGAGATTTATTCGAGATGCAACCGAGAGAGAATGTTTGCTGTATCGTCGAGAAACATTTTCTACTGGGACGTAGATGAATACAAATTTAACGAGATTTTATCGTTTTCCTATATATATATATATATATATAGAATATATATATATAGAACGGAAGATATTTTCCTTCGTAGATCGTTGACACGTTGCGAATTTGCTTTTTGCGCGAAAACTGTCTTTTCGCTTTCGCTTTCGATTCGGGAATCAGAGGATCAGCGCCTGCTCGTCACTTTGCCGAGTTACATTTCGAGAGAAGTGGTTGAAATTTCGTTGGGACGTGGCGACAGACATCACGTATGGTGTATCGTGACGGTCGGTGGATCCCGTTGCTAAATTTGCTAGTCGAGCAAGAACGACTGGTCGTTTCCCATGATCGGTGGCCGAGTGGTTGTGCGTTCGGTGCTGTCTACGTCTTGGATGTTTGAGAGGAAACGCGTAAGTACATGATCATGGTCCCGGGCACGGCTCTGTCCCAAGCCGCCGTGTTTACCCATGCTGTTAGCTCGTTGTCATCGCTCTGCCAACTTACCTTCTCATAAGCATTTCCACTTCACTCGTGCTGACCGTCTGTTTGACGATCCCTGCCCTTCTCTTCTCTTCTCTTCTCTGCTCTTCTCTTCTCTTCTCTTCGCTGCTCTTCTCTCGTCGTCTCTTCGATGCGACGTCCACGGCCAGCTGGTTGGTTTCCCGAGCGCCGCCAAGGTGTCAATGTTTTGCCTAGCCATTAAGATCGTTAGTTCTCCTTCCTGTATCTCCTTGCCAGTTTTTCTTTTTCCTTTTTTCTTCTTTTTCTTTTTTTTTTTATCGTAATCACGTCTCTAGCAAATTGACTTGGTTCGCTCGGTTGTAAACTTTCGGTCGGAGATGGTTGTCCCAATTTTGTCCCGAAAAGAAATAAAATAGCGAAACAAGCGCGAAAATAGAAAGAAAGAGCGAGAAAGCTCTGGAAAAGTGAAACGACGCGATAAGCGAGCGTATAAATATTCAAAGAGTCGATTGCAGAGAGAAAGAGAGAGACGACGACGACGACAACGACGAAAGAAAAAAGAAAAAAACTGACAAGTGTTTAAAGGTGGTTAACAAGGCGGGGGAGAAGGAAGAGTGGAATGCGAAAGGTCGAGCAGAGCGCGGCGCATGCATACCGGTGCGTGGAACGAACGGCAGAGGGCGAGGGCCGGAAAGGATGATTCGTCGGTGTCTTGGCTGATGATGCAGGTAGGGATCGACGATCGGATCTCATGCGGCGAGGTATGAATGAGTCGTGAGAAGAGGGCAAAAAAATCGGTCGGTAGCATGAATGGCTGGGAAAACTGCGACGTTCCCGCGGAGAATCCTACTGTCCTCTCCTCTCTCGTCTCTCCTCCAGTTCTCTTGCCTCGTCCTTTTCCCTGCGGCCGCGGTCTCTTTCGTTTTGCCGGCCATCCTCGATGACGGCCAAGTGCCGACGATCCTTTTGCACTTGGTTTCCGAGCCGAGCCGAGCCGAGATCCCGGGCCCAGCTCCGGAATCGTCTAGCCTCCTCCGTTGCCGCGGGCAAATACTTCGGCTCCTTTCAGCCCGAAAAAAATAGGAGGCCTCGTTGTAATTAGGACAGTGCGCCCGCATGGCCTGTTGGATCGAGTCTCCTTCTCGCCACCTCCTCGCCATTCTCCTTCATCACCCTTTTCTCTTCTCTCTCTCTCTCTCTCTCTCTCTGTCCCTCTTCTTTCTCGTCTCTTCTCGTCCTTGAATATCCAAAGGCATCCTCTGCCGCTACATTCCTAGCGCGTCCCCCGGGACAACTTTCAATAACAAGTTGAGACAAAAGACTTTGGAAGTTGAGCGGTCGTTTGCACATGTACGCGTAACCACTGTCGCGAGGTTGTTGCACGTTTAAAAGGGCCTAATCGTGCCTTCTACGCATCTATTGTCAGCTATGTGCCATGCGTATCGACGATGCACGCACCTGTACGATATACGACTTACTTTGAGCGAAATCTGCGAGTCGTTAAAAACTGCGTTTCGATTTTGCGTTAATGGCATTCGCGACCCTCGTCCTGTCGCTATCGTTGTCGAGACGCTGCTTGGTACCACGCAGTACCACGTGATAGGCACGTGAATGGCTGAATGGATGGTGGCTGCAACAGTGAAAAGAATCGGCGGGAGAAGAGATCCTGGGGAAAAGTCGGACACAGTTAAGAGGGGAGAAGAGCGTCAAAATTGGGGCGAAAATGTACGAATGGCGGGCGAGGCGAGTAAAAGTAGGCGAGCGTGTAGTTTCGAAGTTTTCTCACTTCATGAGAATTCGCAACGTGAATCTAGATGAGAAGACGCGGTGTCGTCGGAAGACGCGGTTTCTCTCGGTCAATGTCGAGATGGCTTCAGAGAAAAGAGGTGCCGTTCGTGGGAACCGTGAGACCGCTTCCGAGAAGGCTGAACAGCACGTAGACACGAACCGGAAAAAAGAAGGTGGATGAAAGGAAGATTGGAACGTGGCGGAGAGAGAGAGAGAGAGAGAGAGAGAGAGAGAGAGAGAGAGAGCGGGGAGACGATCGGCATTATGGAAATATGGTTGTTTCGCAATATTGGCTGGCGTGCGTCGGGTCGCATCGATATGGCGCGGTGCAGTGCGGTGAGGTGAGGTGAGGTGAGGTGAGGTGAGGTGAGGTGAAGTGGTGTTGATGATGATGGCCGATGATCGCGTCGCGGTGGTTCAACGCCACGATTTCGGCCAGCTGCTCCTCTGGGCCAACGAGATGCATTTTGTCGCGAGATAACGCGGCAACGTGGACGAGGATTCGGACGCGTGGGTGGGACGGCTGATAACCGGTGAAACACACGAACACTTTTAACGACTAATTGCCGTAGATAGCGATGCCGTGGAGAAGAAGCTGCCTGCGCAGAGAACTGCTATATGAAGCTAGTATGTGTACGCGCGCGCGCGCGCGCGTGTGTGTGTGTGTGTGTGTATCGTTGATCGTCCTCGCGAAATGCATGGGAACCAGAGTCATCTGGCCGAGGCTGCGTCATCGTTCGGCTGTATCCACGTGGATTTCCATAACGATCTTGATCCGTGCGCATAGCCAGCCAATCTGCTGCCGTGCAACGCCGATCAACGCCGGCGATTGATTACTTTCAATGACGAATTACGCCTTTCCTTCGTCCTCTCGCCTTGTGATTGTCATCAGACTGCGCGTCGGTATGGAGCGTGCATAAAAAGCGCAAAAAATGCACAGAATGCCTGTAATATGCAAATGCGCGTCGCAACAGGTATTCTAATTGTGAGCAAACTGCTCGTCGGAATATGTGTTTGATAGGTGACGTAGGCACCTGTTTATATTTCATTACTTTAGCTACGTATAATTTAACGATCGGTGTCACTACGTTTAACTTTAGCTACGTTCGATTTCAAAGGAACACCCTTTTGGTATTTGTTCTTCGACGTAGATTGCAAATTTCAAACGTGTATTTTACTTTCTCTGTACTTTTTTCACTCAAGAAACTGAAAGAAACAAACGACAGAAGAAAGGGTGTAGAAACAAGCGAAACAAATGATACGAGAGAAGAACCAGGTGGACCAGTTTCACTTGGAGCTAGAGAAAAGAGACACAGACACAGATAGAGTTGGGTCGTGCTTTGGCGAGCCATTACGGAACGTTACAGATCTCTCTCGGGGAAAGAGAGAGAGAGAGAGAGAGAGAGAGAGGGAGAGAGAGAGAGAGAGAGAAAGAGAGACCCTTATGGGAAGTAGCGGCGCGACTCGGCGGAGGTAAGGTTGGCCGGTAGTGGCGGTGGCGAAGGAGTTTAAGAAGCCGTAGCGTCCGAAGCGGGACGACGACGAGGTCGCGACATCGTGACCACGGCCAGCCACTGATTTACATATTGTCCCAGCGGTGAAGCAGCATCGCGGGGCTCTTTGTTTTGGAATGCCTGCCGAGAGCGAGGAGAGGAGGCCTCCGTCCTCGTTTTTCTCGGCCGGGGCCTCTCTTTTCCTCTCAGCCTCTCGTCGGTAATAGCGTCGAGATCCCGACGCCGAGCCGAGCCGCACCGCTGCGCGGTGCTATCCACCGAACCACCAACGTCGATCTCTCCCCGAGAGAACTCGGAGAGAAGGCGTCGGGGTAATGCATTCTCATTTTTCGAACGGCGACAACACTCTCTTTCTGTTCTTCCGTCCTTTCCGTTCTTCCATTTCGTTTGGTAGGCAAGGCCGACGACGATCGACAAGATTCGGAAAAATTCTTTTCAGCAACTCTGATTCTCACGTCGCACAAATGGACACGATATCGCGCTGCGTGCGTGAAAAAACGCTAAACCGATTGTTCCGATTGTTCCATATGTTTCATCTTTCCGAGCAACTAGGCGAGTTAACTTATTCGGAAGAATCCGGAATCTTCGTTTGCAGACGAGTCTCCTATCGAGTGGAAAGGAAAGAAACGCAGCAAGGGGCAGCGCCGACAGCCTCTTTCGTGCCATTCTTCCGGGCGAAAGCGAGCATTCGAGTCGAGTGGCGGAGCATCGATTACGGAACCGGTGTCGGTGGTGGTGGTGGTGGTGGTGGTGGTGGTGGCCGGCCGACAACACCCTCCCTCGGCCAGCTAAGGCTCCGTACGCGTGGTAAGAAGAGCCGTAAAACCGATCCCTCGCGGCGGATTAAGCCGTCGCAAAAGCGAAACGAGCAAACTGCAACGTGCTGCGAATAATGGAAACAGCAGGTTAAGGGTCCTTCTCCTCCCTCCCCCCGCGCCTTCTCCGACTGCTTCGGACTCTTCTGCAGGCCCTTTTGCGCTTTTCCTCCACTGGAAACGTCCTAAATCAAGCCCTCCTCCCCTCCTCCGCCCCCCGTCTTTGGCCGCCGTTTAGTTTTTGCAAGTTTTCCAGTTCTCACTCGAAAAAAAAAAAAAACTGCCTAACAGACTTTGTCGTTGTAATTGCTTTGGAATTATCACTGCCGATTTACATTAGAGATAAACGACGAATACGAACGCTGGTAATTTTGGTCTACGACACTTTGACGAGAACAACAGTTCGATGAGAACAGTTCTGTTGGCACGGACAACAGTCTTGAAAAATGGACGCGCTACGGAGCGAGAATACACGGGACGAATTAACGACGAGAAGGAGAAGGAGAAGCAGAAGGAGAAAGGCCGCAAAAAAACGAAGAAGACGTTGAAACGAAAGACATTCGTATGGAATGAAGACCTTTGGGGAAGGCTAAACCGCAAAACCTGCCGTGAATCGAGCATTTCGGAATCGATGTTGTCCAGTTTGCCGCGCCTCTTGGTCGTCGTCCCACTTGTTGTCGACCGCAGCCGGGCACGAGGCTCATGCCGATGCCTTGTTAACATCCGCGAAACGACCGTCCAAAGAGTCCCAAAGAGCTTGCCGCATTAGAACCGGCCGGGAAAAGGAAGAAGAAGCTGCTTTCGGGTGACGACCGAGATTTCTCACACGTACACGCGCCGTGTACACACACGGACGCGACGATATCGCTTGCCTTTGTGTGCAGTACTTTGGCCGAATAACGTTAAAAGGATTCCTATAACGTCGCGAGCTGGTAATATTCGAGACTCGAGTCGAATGGCGACAGATAACTGTCGTAAACAGTTGGCGAATCCAACAGTTTCACGTTTCTGTTTGAAAATTCTGAAAACGCGCAAACGACATTGGCGTCGTGTCGGCACTTAGCTTACGGCAATTAGCTGCTCGAATCGAGACGACGTTTGACAACAGGACAAGACAAATTTTGACGAAAGTCAAATTCAAGGCCGTTAGACTTTTGACACTTGGCGGAGAAAGTGGCACCACTCGTGGTGGCACTAAACAATTAAGTGCGTTAGGTGGTTAGGTAGGTCGTTCCGAGGACAAACGGACGGACGTCCGGTTATTTCGGTCGTTTCGTATTTGGTTTTAGGCGTAGGTGGTTTTAGGGGCGTGTGGAACAGGCGCAAAATATGCAGAGTCGAGGTGAGGAGAGATCTCGTCGGCGGGATGAAACGGGATCACCCGCACGTGGGAAAGTGCGAGGTTTGACCGTGGGGGGTCTTGGTCCTGTCTCTCCTTGGTTCTATCCTGTCCCGTCTTCCACCTTCTCACGTCCTCTCTCCTCGTCCTCGTCCTCGTCCTCGTCCTCGTCCTCGTTCTCGTCCTCTTCCTCTTCTGCCTCCATTTCGCCCACTCTTTCCTACCAGAACAGAGCTGTCCCCGCAATGCGGAATCGTATTTCTTTCGGCTCCGAGAGATGTCCGAGCTGGTACGAGCCGGTCGTTAGGTAGCTCGTTTCGCTGTGAAACCACGCCAACCGCCATTTTGTCGCACATCGGCCAACAATCCACACCATTCGATTCTTCACTCTGTCGGCGCAATTGCTCCAATCTCGTCTCGAGCCTCTTCTTCTCTTAATGAACAAATGGAAAGCGTTTTCGTAGCTGAGTCTCTATAGAGACTTTTCGACAACAGACCATGTTGCACGTTTTACATTTCGATCGAGAGGGAACTGGTTGCTGATTCCGGTTGGATTCCGGTAAACTCGCAAATGGAGTCTCGCACCGAGGCTCTGCTACATAGCTTGTCGAACAACGCTCGACCACGCATTCGTGTCCCCGAGATTCTCCAGCGCAGGGGAATCGCGCAGCATTTCGATATGCAAATATGCCTTTGTTGTTAATTTATCGTGTCTCTACATCTACGCACGTGTATAATTTATCACACGATGCTGTTCTCTCGATTTCTCTCGAAAATGTATCCTACCTGTTACGACTACGCTAGCGTAGACCGGCCGCTGCCTTCTATTAATGCAGGCATATTTGTATTCAGGCATCTCCGATTACTACGAGATGGAGGCTGTTTTTTTCTTTTTTTTTTTTTCGAGCTGGACCACCGGCGATACACGCAGAGGAATTGCTTTCATTTTTCCGACACTCGTGTCGGGCGACAATATCGTATATAACAAGATATTATATCAGCAAGCGACTTTGATTTAGCAGTAAAACGACTTGCAACAAGCTTCCGTTTCGCAAAAAAAAAAAAAGAAAAAAGAAAAAAAGAAAAAGAAACCCTTCAAGAATCCGTTTTACTCGAGAAAGTGAGAAGCGTTTTTTTCCCCTCTTTTTTCTGAAAAGGAAGGAAACTCTGTTAGTTGAATGGGAGCCGAGTCTCTAACGAATCGTTCGAGCAGAGACGAATCTTCTTGGTTGGCGCATTATCCGAGAAAAGGGGACCCTAATAAGCCAACGGGTGAAAGATCGATCCTACAGGCATTTCATACGACAGAAGACGTTCTGTATTCCGTATATCGAACGCGTCATCGATTGCGAGTGGTTGGGTGGCGAGAGAATCTCGTTTCTCGTTAGTCTGGTGAGAGGGTCGGCCACTATCCTGTTGTTGCTTGAACAACAGACGTTCAAAGATCCGAAGGTGACGATATCGAACGTGAGCCGCCAACGACGATGCTGATGACCTGGCACACGAAGCCTCGACGTGCATATACGTTTTATAGGTATGAACGTGAGTCGCCAAAGCCAACTAGACGAGTTGCGACAAGCATCGACCGAGTCACTTGAAAACTTCCACAATTTCCATTCGTTCCTTCCTTCGATGACAAACGATCAAACGATGCCCCACGTCAAAGTTCGGAGCCAAATACAGCTCGACGAATGTCAACCCTGTTGATTGACGAGCGCGTTGAACCAGCAGGTTTCTCTGTCGTCTCGAGATCGAGGCGACAAGTCTCGAGCGATGGGACGTGATTTCGGACGCGTTTCGTTTTCACGGAGGGTAGGTAGGTTTCTGTGCACGCGAGTGCATAGCGTAACAACAGACGCACTCGTGTCGTCTGACAGATGCGTATATACGATGCATATACGTAGATGCACAGAGGCGAAAGAAAGCCAGCACGTTGACAGAAGAGAAGAGGAGCTGCGTCAAGCACGACAAGCTGGCGCCACTTTAGGCCCATCCGAGTCCTTTCCCCCTTCTGCCTTCTTCTTCACCCTCCTCGTTCGCTCTCTTTTTCGCTCGTCTCTCACCCCAGGCTCTTCCACCTAGACTCTAGTACCCAGAGGCCGACAATCCGTTTCGGATTTGGCAACATTCCTTTACACGCTAAATGCGCAACAATGGGCTTGTTTGGGCTATGATTTAGGGGCCAGTTCGAACGTGCTTATCCCGCTTTTCTGTCGCTGCTGCTGCTGCTTCCCGCCTTTATGCATCCTCGATTCTTTGGAAAAACTCCTACTATCTACCTTTTTTCCCGCTTCTTTCTTTTTCGCACCTCTGCGACGCCTTTCCTCCGTTTCGCGTTTCCCCTCGACTCGTTTCAAATTGCAACGTTCGATCGCTGTCGCGTACAGTTACGACAATTTAAAAAAAATTCTCGATTCTTTCGAAAATTTTACCTCAGCGTGCATATATGCAACGACGACGGATAACGGTATAATAATCGTGCGTGATAATGATAAACGCAAGCGAGCACTCGTGGCAGAGTCTCGGCACTCGGCGGGGGCAAGTGTTACGCGGCGTGAAAATGCTCGTCGTGCTACTCTACTCGAGTGCAGTGGCATCGAGTGGCGTCACGGCCCGGCCTCTCGGTTTCACGCTTCTCAAACTTTGCCGATCTGCGAACATAATCTGCGAGCAAATCGGGATTTCACGGGCCGGCTGCTGCGGATGCTTCCCGAGAGATCTCTACCAAGGCGTTTCTCTAAAAGAGTCTGCGTTGCAAGTCGCATAATCTAACAACCAATCGCTAATATACTCGTCGCTATTTGTACATAATAGCAACTTGCTCTTCGTCGCATATGGAAAGGACGCGCGATGTCATAATATAGTTTCTCAGCTGACACGAGACGAAACGGAATCGATCGAAATGAAAAATTTATCGTTGCATTTCGCACGGGTGTACATATATACAAATACGTCCGCATTCGAGGAGGAAACGCGAAAAGAAAGAGAAAAAAAAATTGCGGTTGAAGAGCGTGGAGCGGTGGAGTGGTCGTGAGCGTGGTGCTGGCGATTTTGCTAGCAGGCAGATCGTATGCCGAGGCACGTCTGGGCCACATTGGCCGTGAAAAAGAATCCCGGGGAGGTGCATACAACGTAACAGACCGCGATGCAATAACGCGCGAACGTTGGCGACAACTGCATGCCGGCAAATTGCATGCACGCTCTGGTACATTGTTCGCGACCGGGCATTCAAGTCGGCCAGCCGTGAGCTACGGTTCGCCAGCTCGAAGACGACGATCGCTCGTCGGGAACGAGCGGATTGGTACAAAAAGTACCAAAGCGTGTACTCTCGGCTATAGTTGTGTACTATGTAATACATCAAGTTGGTACACGTAAAACCAACCTGTACTTGCATTCGATAGCTGTGTTCAAATTCAAAAGTCGAACTTTCGAGGCAGAGAGAGAGAGAGAGAGAGAGAGAGAGAGAGAGAGAGAAGGAAAGATGTCGACTTGCTGTTGGAAGTACGCAATTTCGGTAGTGCGCGCGATTAAGCGCGTTCCGGAATGAAAAGCATCCGACAACAAGCAAAACGGAGAGGCGATTAAAGGATAGGAGGCGCGTGTTGACCGGGCGCGGACCTGTAGTTTAGAGAGAGAAGGGGGACGGGGGGAAGAAAAAAGTCAGTACACACATCAAAATCGCATCTGGCAAAAGTTGAAGTTGAAGTTGCAGGCGTGGACGAGGGCGAGGGCGAGGGCGAAGAAGGCGAAGAAGGCGAAGGAGCATCGTGGTCCTGCATTGTCGACGAGTGTGCATTGTAGCCGTCGGCTGGAAGTTAAGTGCCGCCAAAGGAAGGCGGGAGAGAAAAGAGAAGAAAAGAGGGTAAGAAGACGGGAGGAAGGTGAGTTTCAAAGTTGCGCGCATTCCCGAGGAACCCGCAGCACGATCGCTGGATCACTCGAGTACACTTCCTGGGCTCCATTGTCGTTTCAACGCCATTCATTCGGCGTGCCAATGGACCCCACACGGTGATTCCGACGGCAACGTGGACCTGGTAGTAGACCTTCGAAAAACGCGCACAGCTACCTGCCAGGAACTGGAGGAAACGCCGCAAAGCGCGTGAAAGCAAATGGCGCACCACCGTTCTTTCTTTTTCTTCTTTTTCAACTAAAAACCTAAACCAAACGCCGGTCGGAGCTGTCACGCAGCTTTACCGAATCGTCACTAACGAATCCGAGTTTACCGAATTTCCAACTGATTTCACGCCGCCTTTCACACGGCCTTTCACGCTTCGTAAAAGCTGGCCAGCCGATGAGAGTTGGCCGACGAATCGTCGCCGCTACACCCGCCGACGCAACGCGATTTTCCACCGATTAATCCTATTGCGCCTTTCTTTCACTTTTGTCGACTGTCGCCACTTAATACCCATCCGACTGAAACTACGGACGACGCGTTTAAGCTTTTAACCTTTAACAAAGCGTTTTGCGAAAGTTTGAGAAAGGTTGAAACGATCGACGTGCGAAGGAAGCGGACAATTTGGCTGGATTAACGAGAGGAAGTACGAGAGAAACGAGAGCTATCCTTTAGCTACGAAGGATACGTCCTAAGGCTGCCAATTGCCTGATTGCCACGAGTGTGTCGGAGCCTGTAAAGCCATCAAACCTGGCAAATATTTGGTCTAGGCGAGAGAGCGAGAGGAAAAGAAAAGGAGGAGGACAGAAGCGAGAGAGAGAGAGCGTTGGCGGGGTGGTTAAACTCGTCATAGGCACGAGACCCCCTTAATGAAATTACAGGGGGGAGGCTGCTGCCGGCCAATTAGCGTGAGAATGTCGAGCGGCGGCGACGACGACGGCGGTGGTGTTACGGGTTACGGGTTACGGGTTACGGGTTACGGGATAGAAGAGATCCTCTACCTACCCGGGTTGGATGAACGAAGAGGTTTCTCAGGCGAGAACGAGAGCGAGAAGCTATCTTTGTCGTTTCGTTAGGACCTACCTGAGTAGCTCCGGGGACTCGTCGTCGTCGGGACCAAACACGACGGTTTTCGGGTCCCGAGAGTGCCTTATTCCTTCTCGGTGTTGTATGTGGCTATTGAGTTGTCGGGCCCGCGGGGGACACATACCGAAACCTCGTGAAACACGATCGGACACGGATGCACACGAGCACGCAAACAAACAGAACTATTCTTCTATAGGCAGAGCCAGAGCCACACACCGGTACTACCCCCGATTGATCTCTTTTTTCCTTCCTTTCTTCCTCCGCATTCTGCCCTGCTCTTTTCCCTTTCTATTTCTCTTCTCATCCTAAGTGGACACACACCAAGTGATAATTTACTCTCTCGATTTCTTTCGGCTCGACGTACTCAACGGCTTGTTTAGATTTCTTACCGACTCTGAATCAATTTCGCAAAAAGCGCCGTTCTTCGCTTTCCGTTTTTCCCGCAATGTTGTCGAGCGATCGGCCATCTCTCTCTTTCTCTTTTCTCTCTCTCTCTCTGCTCGATAGCCGATCGTTCGAAAAAGAAAAAGTGAAAGAAGAAAAAAAGAAAAACGAAACGTTAAAATTACACGATGTTCGAGAGAGTAGCCTCGGGCTAGAGTGAAAAGAGTCAGTCAGTCTCTGTGACGGAGCGATAAACACAGAAAGAGAGAAAGACGGAAGGTGATAAGGCGGAGGAGCGTGAAAAGCAGTTAACCCGTAGAAAGAGCGGGGCCACGTTCCATCGCCACAGTCCGAACGATATCGAGCCTGGTAATCTCGATCCGGTTTAAAAGGAAAAAATGTCACGGTCTTCTCCGGCGGGACCGGTGCGACTACGCACATAAGCTAAGGGCGGGACGTGAAGCTATGTGGTTCTCTCTCGCGAGGGTGCCGTGCCAGACTTTCCCACCCTTTCGTTTGGTTCTCGCCGCGCTCCCACCAAACGAAACGAAACTAGCGTAAATGCGTTTACTGCGACGAAAGCAAATGTCCGTGTCAGGCGCTTTCTCGCGCCTTAAACTTTTCCATCCGACCCTAAAAGCGGTCACTGGTTTTGGACTGTTCGCGTCTATCTGATCTCGTCGTTCGAGAGAGGAGGAGGAGGAGGAGGAGGAGGAGGAGGAGGAGGAAGAAGAAGAAGAAGAAGAAGAAGAGGAAAGAGAAGAAGAAAAGACCGGTAAAAATCACGATGTTGTCAGGTTCGGAAGGCGGCTAGCCACAAAGCTTCAAGGTGGCCCTTTAGGTTAGGAGGGGATTCAGAGTCCGCGCCACGGGGGTCTGGCCAAAGCTAATAGAGAAATCACCGTGGCGCTGATACTTCCCACTATTGGTAACGCCGTTTCCACGAGCTGTACCAATCAGACGGCCTACCTCCTACGAGCCTCGTAAATCCTAGGCTTATCCAAGGTTCGCGACCAACTAAGCATGCCTCTTCGAAAACGTGTTCCTTCTCTCTTCCTTTGCCGACACGTTTCTCGCCTTCCGTCGACCTGTTCAGCTTTTTCAATCGACGATTCTCCTCCACTGTCAAATCTAATACGCGGAACAATCCGTCTTGCGAATTGGACGATCATTTGTTATCCTACTATTAGGCGGACTGCATTTGCTCGTAGCGTTCAGGGACGTCGACAGTCCTCGTTGGATAGAACATAACTGTTGCGAAACATTGTCGTTTCACTGTGATGATATTTCCCATTTTGCCCCCTTCTTTCAAGCAATTCGTAGATTCCTTCAATGTTCGCTGCAACGATCCTGCCTTTGTGTACAAAACGTTCTACTAGTTTCGAAACTGACGCTGAAGCGCGTCACACGCAAGGACAGTGTTTTGAAATTTGCGAAACACGAAACGTCGTGGATTTCTTTTTGCGAAAAAAAAGAAAGAAACGAGCATTCGAAATTTCGGAGGCGACCGCTTTGAACGTTAACGAGACGTCAATTTGAAACGGGAGAGCAAGTCGGAGAGTTTCGAGGGCGAGCGAGAGAGAGAGAGAGAGAGAGAGAAATATGTATATCGTACAGTTGATGGCGGCTGAGAGCCGTGAAAAATGAAGGGCGTACGACGACGTGATTTGTGACTGCAAGCAAACTACAAGAGCGAACGCGTTTGTTGCTGCCGCCGCGCACTCTACTTGCTTTACACGCGAGTGCGTGTCCTACCTTGGGGCGCAGCCCCAGTGAGTGCATCAGTAACAAGGACACTTTGCACAAGTATAATGTGTTGTTAAACACTTGACGCGGCAGCGTGAATACGTGAGTTTTGGATTCAACGCCTTTCAAAATTTGCCAATCGATTCGTCAAATCGGTTCGTCGTTCGGTTTGGACGCCTGCAAAAAAGTCAGCCTCCAAACGTAAATTTCCCGAATCTCTCTCGATCGAGCGAAATCTCGAATTTCTCAGCGAGAAAAGTTCGTCGCGTCGTTCGCCAGAGGACGGAAAAGGTGAAGAGAAAAGGGCGTCACGTGGGAAAGCAACTTCGTTTCGTGAGCTGCGCGGCGCTCAGCCGGTTTTGATCTCGCTCGAATGAATGAGAACCGAGAACCGAGAACCGAGGAACCGAGATACGGCGGGCGCGCGGCGCTTGCCTACCGGCGGCTACCAGGACCCCGTGTTCATTGAGAGCTGCCGTCTCATTCTATTTTCGAGTTCGTTGAAGAACAAGCGAGAACGAGCGAAAGAGCAAACGAGGAAAGAAACGAAAAAAAAGAAAGAAAAAAAACTGCCGCCGGTGGAGGAAGGAGGTAGGAAGAAGGGAACGAGAAGAAGAGGAGAATCAACGGCAGCAACAACAGCGGGATAAGATGTTGGAAAAAGGAAAGCAGCAGCAGCAGCAGCAGCAGCAGCAGCAGCAGTTGGAGAGGAGAGCAAAGCTCGAAGAAGCTGGCGGGTGATTCGTTGGTTCGGCCTGGTTGGAGTGTTTCTGGTGTCGCGTTACCACGGACTCGACAAAGGATCGCGCATGATTCTTATCTGAGTATCGCCTAACTTGTTAACATACCTAACCTGCCTCGGAGGAGCTCACGGAGGATTTGCCCGGCACCTCTCGGGACAACTCAATTCCACCCAAGTTCTCGTCTCTCTCTCCCTCCCTCTCTCTCTCTCTTTTCCCTTTTCTTCCTCTCCTCATCATCTTCCCTTTCCTTTTCCGCCGCCTCCTATTCCCGTTTTTAATGGTGCTGAGTTAAGATAACGGCCTTGTACGCATTTCTGTGGACGCTTATGCTTCGTTTATATCGACCGACTTGGGTCTAGATCGACCATCTGCTAATGCATCGCACGCAAAAGACGAATGAAGAAGGTCGCCCGGACATGAATATTTATTTATCTCTCGCGATTGGAGAAGCCACTTTTGCCAAAGCAGAGGTGCCGTGCTTAAATACTCCCCCCCCTCCTCCTTCCGTTCGCTAAAGTCTCGTATTCGAAGCTTTCACGCGCCTCCGCCTCTTCCCTCTCGAAGACTACGCCACTTTCCATCCTCCATTACGCCTCGTCTTGCCTCGCCTGGCCACTTCTCTCTTGGCAAACGGCAACGGCCCCAGACAGCCCAAGATCAACGATTACTCGAATTTATTTAAATGCAATTTGACCAGAGTGCGTTTCCGATTCCTCTTGATCGGCAGTTAATCGAATCTCGAATACCTTCGTCGGTGCAGCTACCTTTTATCGATTGTGCCTGTGTGTGCGTTGACTGCGGATGCGTACTCGCGCAAATACGGCCATTATAGCGTTCACCGATGTGGCACAATTTCACGAATATAATCGCAAAAGTTTCGCGCCTAATTTTCGTAACCTATTATAATCGATTGCATTCGCCGTCTACGTCTAAGGTTTCTGAAAGAATCTCCAGAGAAACCGGAAAATCCGGGAGAAATCGGCGGGGAATCGGAGCGTGGGAGAATGCGAAAAAGGAGTAGTAGCGTGCGTCTAATTTCGGACGAGGAGCGGAAGCACGATCAAATGTCAAACGGAGGCGCCGCACGCGGTGCACGTTCACCACACGACGACGAAAAAGGTTGTCCGTCTGTCGGCCTACCGAGGAGGAGCGTAGGACGAAAGGCAAGGCAAGGCAAGGTAGAGACAAGACTGATAACGTTCACGGAGGGATAAAGCTCGGCGAGTTCACGCTCGTTAAAATGTCGCCGGCAGACGGAACGAGTAAGTCATCCTCGGTTTATGCTAATCTCGCTGCCGGCTAGCCTCCACCACGGTCGATAAATTCCGGAAAAATATACCCCAATTATACCGAAATGACTCATCAAGTAATTGCGCGTAAAACAAACCGCCCCGCCAGGCAGATGGCCACGCCACGATAACGGGGTTGCCTTTGCATTCGGAGCGCACGCTGCGACCAAATAAGAACGTAGATAAGGCATACTTTCCCAAGGCGCTCGGAACCATCGACCAGAGTTACTGTAACCGTGTCGGAATTTGGGCAAACCTGCGTTTCGGCTCCGCCGTTCCTCGCCAATGACGAATCTGCTTTCTAGTATCTCGAATACCAATCCAATTCATCTCGACAGATCTTTCGCGCAAAGCGAACGAATTGAACATCGCGTTTCACTCGCTGGATGCGACGATAACCTTGCGTTCGTTCAAGTCCGTTGAACGCCAAGTCCTTTTCCACCTACGAAAGTTGATCCAATTTTGTTTGTTTGGAAAAAGTTGAACCACGTTCCAAAGAATATCCCTCGCGTTGCACGCGCGTTTACGTTCACGTTAGCGCCCCTTGATAACTCTCCTCTCCCAACATCCTCGTAAGCGTGGTTGCACGCCTCCAGGGCGCTTCAAGCAACTGCAAATAAATCAACTTGTTGACCTTGTTTCACAAGTTCAACCGCAAATCGCAATTGAACCCGATTGATGAAAATTATTTGTTCGAGTCATCTTTCGCGTCAACGTTGTACCGTAATCGTAAACGTAAATTCTCGTTTGCAACGAGAGAGTTTTTAACTAAATTACAACTCGTCGCGACGTTTGGTTTACGAATCACAGCAGCAGCCATTTTTCGAAATCGCGAGATAAGATCGAGAAACGAGACAGATGGGGGAAAATCGTCGTTTCTCTTGTTTTCAACGAAACGGAATGTTTGAAAAAATTGCACGCTTCTAGAAAGAGTCTCCACCGTGTCAACCGGGGAAACTAGCTGGACACTTGATCGGTATCAAAGGTTTCTGCGTTAACGTCTTTGAGTAAGCGCAAAGCCACCTTTCCTTTTCGACGGAAGCGTTTTTGCACTTGAACAATTCGAATTTCTCGCTTCTAGCTCGGAGAGGAAATCCTCAAGTGGCTTCTCCATCATCGGTGTGTCGTTCGGTCGTAGTAGATATTTGGAAAAAATCACGTTGAATGGTCTACCGGATCACTGTACCAAACATTCGGATCCTGACGACAGAGATACTTTTACGCAGAGAGACAGAGAGAGAGTGAGGGGGGGGATAGGGGAAGGATCAAGCAATACCGCGTCAAGCAGTATAAAGGAGGTATAAATTAGATTTCGCGATAACACGATAAATTGCTGGGAATGCGCGTAAACGTCGAGTGGTTGGCTGACAGAAGGATATTTCACGTTGGTTCACGACTAGACGGGTTGGAGGCGTCTCGGCTTCGAATGGGTAATAAACAGAAGCGCGATTCCCGAACCGAGTGATTTAAAATTTCATAAAAGCGGCTGTCGCGGCCGTGGTATAATGTATCTCGCACGCATGTACCTGCGTATAAGGGGCTGAAGAAGGCTGTCTAACGCAACGTAACGCAACGCAACGCAGTAGTCGCAGGACGCAGCAAGCAGCGAGTTTAGTTGCGAGCAGCTAAATAAATGGTGGGAATGGCCCGCGGCTACCGCGGCTAAAATTTTTACAGCCGATCCGATGGTTCGCTGGTGGCGGCGCGAGGAGACAGCCAACCGATTTACCAACTCGCTTCCACGAAAACCGATCGCCGTCGCCGTCGCCGTCGCCGTCGCCGTCGCCGTTGCCGTTGCCGCCGCCGCTCGAACCGTCGTTCATTGCGTTTATTCAGCCGATTGCGCCTGGTGCGGCTGACGTTACGGATTGTCAGGAGGCGTGTCTAACGCTCCGTTTGCTAACGGTGCTGGTTTTTTGCTGCAGCCAAGCGCGATATCCACGTCCGTATCGGCGGACAGATTTTCTTGACACTTTCGACTTTCGCGGGGATGGAGAGATCCTCGTCGCGAGCCCCGCGCGTCGCCGGCTAGAAAATAGTCGGCCGATTGACGCGTTTCACTTGACGACCGAAGCATTCGCGAGCGCCGCGACACCCGGCCTGTACCCGGTTTCAAATCAAACAAAGTGGACCCCGAGAGTTTTGCATAACCCGACGGCTCGCTTTCTTCCAGCTGTCTCTCGAGCTTGAGACACTGCCGGAAGAATCAACCGCGGAGGAAACACGCGCCAACGGCCAACAACTTTTTCCACCATTTTGTCGTTTCGTTTTCGTTCTCTCCGCGAGTTCTCTCTTCTTTTATATATCACGTACGTTTCACGCGTACGATATATATATATATATATATATATGTACGTATGTTTCTCGCGTGTAAATCGCCTGCGCCGGAGTGACGTCGATAAAAATTTTAAATCCGACTCGATCGAGCAAAACGAGTCAATCCCCGCCCACCGATTCCTATTATTCGAGCGTTCGTCGAATTAAACGTCGTACAGGTCAAATCCGACGTACGAAAAACGTTTTGAACTTGTTCTGACACTAGCGCGCTAACGATACTACGTTGGATCATTCGAACCGTAGTTACTTAGGATTTTATTATCTGAATTTTATTATCCGGTCGATAGCTGTTTAGAGGAGATGCGGCAGCAACCCCTTCGCAACGAACCGAACTGAATCTTCCTTTCTCGCTTTCTCCCTTCTAGTTGCCCCACTGTTAAATGCATTCTCGGCTCACTCTCGGCCTCCCGGCGATATATTTCACATTTTATGATTTGTGGAATGTTCTCGCCTGGCTTTGGTCGTCGTCTCTTTTAATCATCGGACCAATCAACCGGTAACCGCAAGCTCGCACCAAAGGCCAAAGAAACGCGTTAGCGGCAGGCCGGCAGTAAAAGTTATTCTCGAGAGGCAGAGGCAGCAGCGTGACTCGCGTCTCCCCAGTGTAAATCTCATCTAGTTTTATTCCGACGGCGGACTACATCCATCTATCTGTGTGAAGCTCGACCAATGAAACAAAAGAAAGAAAAAAAAAAAGGTTGCGTACATTTGGAATAATAATTCAGACGATTGACGCTTTAAACTATTTCTTTGGAAACGATCGAATTGAAAACGTTGCTTCTTGGCACTTTGGCTAGCACGTTTTACCGTTTCGACGTGCGAGTTTTCTGGCAATCGGTGGTAAAATCGGATGAAAAGAGCGCAGAAACCTCTCGTGAGGAGAGAGAGAGAGAGAGAGAGAGAGAGAGAGAGCGGGTTGGCGGATAGAAGGAAGGAAACAAAGGGAGCGCGCTCACGTCCAATTACATGACGTTCCTTTAATTATGCAGCACCGGTGGACCGGGCACGGACAGTTCGTAGGACGTAACCAACGGCTTTAATTTGGGTCTCGGGAGTTTCGCTGGAGCCCGCTGCCCGGGGCGCCATACGTGGGAATATAACCTGGTCCACGGATGGATCGGTATGGGTGGCCGTCTACTACGCCACGTTCCTCCGTGTCCTTGGTCCTTGGCCCAAGATAGTCGTCCGGTTCTGTCTTCTTTTGCGGTTGTTCTGCCGCGCGCAACTCGCAGCTCTTGTTCTCCTCTCTTCTCCTCTCCTTCTGCTCTGCTCTGCTCTACTCTACTCTCCTCTCCTCTCCTCTCCTCTCCGCACCGTGTTGTAGAAACGAGAGCTCGCTAGGCTGACCAAGCCGCGCCGGAATTACCTCCAACTTGCCGCTTTCTAATCAGCTCGTTTTTACCGGTTTGCGAATTTTACCCCTGCATCGTAACCAGACCGACAGACTCTGCCGGTTAGCTGATCGTAGCTCCTCGCTGACGCGTTTCGTCAATCGTTACCGAATTCCAGCCACTCGTAATTTCGCTTTCCCCTTTTTCGTCCCTCTCACTTTGCCTTCTCGTCAGTTTTGCCACATCAGTTTTCTTCGCAGAAAAGTTTGTCTACGCTTTGCTCGTTCTATCGTCAAGTTGTGCGTGGCAAAGCTCGTTTCGACGATTTGTAAATGGACAAATTTCGTGAGAGTTCTCCGTAGAGTAACTGTAGTTGAAAGACTATGAAAAGTTCCAAATAATGGCAACGACGTTCGACGTTTCGATTGGCAACAAAAAACGTGTTCATCTTATTATTCTATCGGTGCAAATATCCGGATATTTCGTAGATATGAAATAGCCGTCGTTTTTGAACTGACGATGAAACGAAACTACCAGCTGCAACGTCGCCAGTGGCAACAAAACCGAGATTACCGCGCGTCGTGAAAGTGAAACGTTTCGGCTACGGTCGTAGACGACTCTAGCCGCAAAAAGGCAAGTCGAGAAAGATAGTGTGCTTCGTAAACAGAGATCAGCACGGAATCAGCGAGCCATTGAGCCGGTGGAGATCGCGCAGCCGTCGAAAATGCCAACGTACGATCGTACGTTCTCGCGGGCGACAATATGCGCGTAATGCTAATCCAGCTTCATTGCTCTGTGCGCGGCGTTTGAAAAGAAACGGCTGGCTACACGATGCGCTCGGTTTCTTATATTTCTAACACCATCTCAAGAGAGAGAAAGAGAGAGAGAGAGAGAGAGACAGTTGAATTTTAACAACGACCACGTGTATCATCGTTTGATCGCCATGCCAGGCAACGAAATTGTCAGCTGATCAGGCCTGATTCCTTCAGGAAAGGCTCGTCAACGCGTTCAAACGGCCTGCTTTCATCAGACAACAAACGATAACATCACGGCATCATCTTAAATCGGAGCTTGCAGTTTGGCCAGATTTCTGACTCATTGTGACGAGGTTCTACATTTCGTAGCGAGCGACACGCACACTCGGATGCATGTAACGCGACGCGACGCGACGGCAGAGTGGCCTGCATTCCACCAGAGCGAAGGGATACTGCGCGAATTTGAATATCGGTCGATCAGCCGAACCGCCGTTCGACCATCTTCCCCGAAAGCGTGCTACCCGTTCACCAACCCGTGACCCCTCTTGTCCCTTTCTGCCATCCATTCTAACCTCCAGCGAGCAAACCTTCTGACGACGATATTTTCAGCTACCTTGTTTTACTTTCTCTCGTTACGCTGAAATACAAATCAATCTGCTCGAGCAATTCGAACAATTCAAAATCGACTATATATACATAGTTTGCCAACAACTCGAATCAGTTGGTACAAGTATCTGGCTTTTAATCGAGTTTTGAACAAGCACGGTGGAAAATGGATCGATAGTTTGATCCGCAAGTGCCATTTTTTTTCATGTTCGCACGGAGGGCAGCAGCACCGATAACATCCGTCGCTGATGTTTTAATTATGCAAACGAACGATCGGCACAGTTTAAACATCTCGTTTTACGATAGATCAAAGTACTAAATTATCGCTAATTTCTCGCTCAATTTGATCGCGATAATGATTGCCGACGAGAAGAGATCGGTACCACGGTCGGGTACCTGTCGCGGCGGCAGATTGCGCCGTATTTCGCCCGAATCGCCGTGTCTACTCCAGATTCGAAGTGTGTGGAAAAACTATATGACAAGTTAATAACCTTCTGACGATCAGATAAGTCGGCGTTTTATCGTATTTCACCGGCGGAGACCAGTTTCCCTCCCACGCCGTTTCCTTACGTCGAACGACAAAGCGAATCCGGCTTTATATTTTTATATTTTAATGAGAAACTGCAAGAGTCGCGGATCGCACTTTTTCTTTTTTATTTACTCTCTTTTTCCGTAAATGCCGCCGATCGAGTGAGGTCGTGTAGACGTGCGCGTGTAGATGCATTTAAAGTGTCTCTCTCTCGTACTGTTTATACGAAGGCGCCGCTATAACTTTACACTGTTCGTGTAATGTACGTTTAACTGGAGTAATATCGTGCTTGATAAATTGTGAGATTCTCCGCTCCGTTGAAAAGAAATTCGTTCTGACGGCCAGAGGAAATTTGCATCGTCTTTGTGTTCTCGTCGTCGTCGTTGTTGTTAATTTTTTTTTTTTTTACTGTTCAATTAGAGGCGTGACTTGGAAGGAGAGCGAGTTGCCGCGTAGCCAACGCGGCAGAGGCACGGAATCGTAAGGAACTTGCGGCGCGGCCTGCCGTAAAAACGGAACCGTAACAATGCGACTTTTTCAGAAGGGTGGAGAACACAGGAGCGAGCGCTGAACGCACAGCAGGAAAAATTATAAACGAGTTTCAACTGTCGGATAATTACAATTTACGCGTAACGTTGAAAGAATCTCGATGGCGGCGGAAGAAGAAGGAGGAGAAGAAGGAGGAGGAGAGCGTTGGTAGCAAAAGAGGCTGGGACAGTTGGATACCTACATTGTCCCCGCCGGCCGGCATCCTAAGATCTACGCCACGAAGGTGTTTACGCGGTTTCTGAGAAGCGCACTTGCTTTTTGCTGCGACCCGTTCCTTGCGTCGTCGTCGTCGGTGTCCTCGCATCGAAGATCGTTTCCTCTTGCTTGCTACCTACCGCCTTTACTACCCTGGCGGTAGGTCGCTTAATGACTGTCCAGTGACAAATAAACCCGAGCAGCTAGTTCCAGATGTTCGCCCTCAACGTCGGATCGTTGTTTTGCTTGTTGAGATAATTGTCTATCGGAGAAACTCTGGCCTCGCGAGAGAGAGAGAGAGAGAGAGACTCTGTACGCACCGCTGGGTGTCCTCCTCGCTGACGCAGCAGCCACTGATTGTGAGTTTGCCAGCTCGCGATCGCCATCTCCTCTTCGCTCTCCGTCTCAAGCGAGTATTCTAACGTTCAGCCAACTTGAGTTCGGAGTCACTCGAATTTCGTGTTTCGAACGATCGACGAAAAGAAAAGGAAAGAAGAGAAAAGGAAAGAAAAGCGGTTGCAACTTGTCGGTGAAAAGTACGATTCTACGACGCTGATACCTTGGTAACTCAGTTGTACGCGACTCAGTTGTACAACTGAAATTACCTCGAGAAGGTGGAGTATTGGACACATGTGCGTGTGTCCAATTGCAAGTACATGGCGTATGTGGGGCGTTGCAGATCGAACGTTGCGTAGAGCAAAGAGTCGAAACCGCAGTCGGGCCGTGTTTTCAAACGTACGTAGGTCGGTATGCGGACGTGAAAGATTAGACAACGATTCCGCGTTGGTACGCGTGCGCTTCGAGCGCAAGGACTCTGACTCTGATTCTGATTCGAGGCAACAGGTCGTTGGAAACGTTTCGCAGGGCGCGGCCGTGAAACCGCGAAGAAGGGTGATGAGAAAAGGAAGGAAGGAAGGAAAGGAAAGGGCAGAAAGGAGGGAGAGAAGTAGGGAATAACGAACAAAGATGAGTCTGGACGTGGCTGAGGCTGGATCTCGGTGGATCCGTGAACGTTCTAACCGGTGTATTTCGGTATAATTTTCGGCGCTGCTCGATCTTTATGCAGATCGGGAGCAAACATCTAGTCGGACCGGCTGATTGGTATTCTCCGAGGCACGCGGCTCATCACCTTCCCCTCCCAGATTTATCGTTCAAAATTCAGCCCCGCATTTTTATATTGATAATCACTCGCAGGAGGGAGGGCGCTCGCAAGAGCAGCAGAGGGACAAAGAATGTGGGATGGGTGAGTGCAGTCACGACAGTGACGTCATGCCAGTTATGGTAGCGTATCGTTCAGTGTGGGTAGAGGCCAGACAGTTCACTGTGGAGGGCTCTGCTGCTCTTTCAACTACCTTTCTTTTTGCCCCCCCTCCCTCTCTCTCTCTCTCTCCCCCCGTCTCTCTCCTCGTCCCCATCTTTTTTCATCCTCCTCCTTTCTCTTCGATCAATCCCGCATCACCGCATCGTTTGCAATTTACTCATTCGGCTAATCGTTCGGTTCGCTAATTCATCCTCTTTCCCTTCTAGTACTCGTTTTGCGTCTCCTGTACGCCTGTGCGACGCCTCTTCCACAACCGCATTGCATCGAATCTTTGAAAACGTGCTAACTTGCGAAACAATTACCCTTGCCACTGCACCATCCGATTCGTTTCATTTTCGCGCACCGAGCAGTTGCCTGTAGATGAAAAATTTGGTGCGTTCGAAATGAAGAAATTATTCGCAAACGAATAGGGAACGTAGTAGATTTGTGCGACTTGCAAGATCTCGCTGATTGAATGCCGACGGTAGTGAATTGTGTACGAAAGGGCCGAGAGATCGATAAATAGCCTCGGATAGCTACGTATAGGTACGCTGTACCTGTGTACGTACACGTGTAGCTATTATTACGATTTAATACTGTAATCTATGCGTTCGGTGTTACATGCACTTTTCTTTGAATTCTGTAATGTTGCAGTAATGCGCAGTCGGCGCAATAATCGAACTGCGCCTTTGTCCCTACCGATTCGCAGTCCCCGACCGATATGAAATGTCTCGATGTTAATCGCAAAATCGCAATACTGAATTTCTACGTGACCTTTCGATTGTTCCTACGGTTCCTACGTTGTCCGTTATTCGTTCGATGATATGCAAATTCAAACGTTGCTGTTTACAGCAAACGCCACTTAAGGCATTGAGAAAATGTCTGGACACGCAATTTCCATCGAGGAAAGAAATTTATTTCGAACGTGTGCACGCGTGTATGTGTGTATGTGTGTGCACGAACGCGAGTGAAACGACGACACGCTTCAAACTAACGACAGATTCGTCGATTCGATTTCCGTCGATAAGTTGCAAGTGTTCGTTCGAGACGGAGGTCGAGCGCAGGCCGGTGAACGAGAAAGTGACAAAAGGAAAAGAAAACCAGACAATATACATATGAGGAAGGTTATTAACGTGTTTTGAGAGTAGGTAGGGAAAGAAAGACGAGGCGGGTTGAGTTCGTCAACCTGGCACCATGTCAGGTGACTTTTTGTGAACCGCCCACGACATGCGCGTAGACTCGCCAGAAGAAATGAGCTGCCTGCTTCCATCTTTCTTCTCTCTTGCTTACTTTACCAACAAACTAGCCAGTGATCCATCCATTCTGCAGATTTTCTTACGATTTTTCAAAAATCGTGCGTTGTCAACGTCGTCTCACGATGAAACTCCAATTTTGCTTCTACGAGATAAACAAACTATGAACCACGTGACCTGACAAACACGCGAAGTGAAGAATCTCGGGTCGAATACTCGGGTCTTGCACTTGATTCGTCGTTTGTGAAACGTCAAAGAGTTTTCGAGAAGAGTTTCTCAATTTCCATAAAATTCTAATTTTTCAATCACTGGTAGGGTTGTTTGTGCGGCAGAATCCAGTAGCGACGGCGAATCTTCACGTTTACGTTCGCTGCAACAGTCCCACAATTCTTTCTGACGCTGCGTACTTGGTGCGTACACGTACATTCATGTGCTATTTCATTCGGAATCAATATTGAAGTATGTGAAATGTTTCATTTATATACAAGATTCCAATACAGCTGTCCTTTCTAGAAAGTAAATTTAAACTGTGTGGGCAAATACCATCTCATGCTATTCAAATATAGGTGTAACGCAATCTGGGTAGGTACTCTTTTTACTTATTTTTTAAAATATCTATCGTCTCGTCGACGACTACATTGAGAACGAAGGAACTCTTAATATTGTTACGTCTTGCGGAGGTCTGTTTCATCATCGAAAAATCAACTAATATCTTTTGTACAAATAAAACTTCATTTTACATTTCTGGACTACACAGTTCGGTGGTCAGTGAGCGACTTTTTATTTAAAAATCGCCAACGAAACGACCGGCCGATCAATACATCGATATTCGTAATCGAGGGAGTATCTTCAGTCGATGTACCAACTTCATGCCGGTGTAATAATATTATTTTCGCGGCTGTCTCTCCTTTGATTTCTCGACGCTAAAGCATCGCGAAATTCGAGCAGATATTGTGTTACATCGATTACCCTTGTCAAAAGAACAAATTATTCCTTGCCCCCTAAAAATCGGGGGCATGATAATTGCTAAACCAGATATCGCGGCTTGCTACTGCGTCTACACACTTTCCTTTTAAAGGCTATAACCGTAATATGTCTAAGGTTTGTGCGTATTCTTATTTTCTAGCTAGTCCTGCAGACTATATAACTGTGACAAACCTCGTTAAACGAAGTCTCCAAAGCTCAAATGAGAAAAAGAAGGAAAGAGGAAAAGGAAACTCGACTTGTCACTTCGTCGGCTTCGAAGGCTTTGCGCGTTTGAGCAGGCTCGATGGATCAACAGGGGCGGTAATTTCCCTGATATTTCCACGTTCGTGGCGCGTAGAATAGCCCCCGGGGTAAACAGAAACGAGGACCGGTTGTCCGGTTGTCGATAAGGGTGGAAGGAACTAAATATGGAGAGAGAGAGAGAGAGAGAGAGAGAGAGAGATGGTAAACCGAGCCGATAAGGTGTGCAGGTGTCTCGATGCTGATCCGCGAGAAGTCTGACGCCGTATAAGTAAGGTGGTAACGTTCTTGGAGCGACAGTTTATCCAACCGATGACATAATCGTGTCACGTCTGAACTATACCACCTGCACGATCGCTATCGCGACTAATGCATGCGTGGCAAAAGCCGACTCTTTCCAAGTGGTAACTGCGCTGGGAAAAATGGATCCGAGGAATTCAACGCCGAAGGTTCTGCACCCGCGCTCGTTTTCACCACCACGGGATATAGATACGCGCACGTATTGTTGCGTCGTTCGTTTCGAGACGGGATTCGATCTCTCGAACTCTCACCAGTCTCTCAATTAAAATAAATATAATCCCACGTCGAACCTTGATAAAACTATATACGACGGGATGTAAAGTAAATGTACACGCGTACGGGCTCGTGTACCCAACTGGAGCGTATGAGTCACTCGGAAGCCGGATACACGATTTCTGTTAATTGGTAATTAGTATTTAATCTCGCAGAAACCAAACGATTAACTTTGATAGAGTTGATTAGTTTGGCTTCTGGCTGGCTGGTGCGTTATACAGGCTGTTCCTGGCAACCGGGAACCAGGCCGAGTCGTAGGTCGTAGGTACGCTAATCACGAGCTCTCGATCTAACGTGCTATCGTCACTTCCTCCGGTGCAAAGAGGTGCAAAGAATAGCAAAGCAATTTACTTATGTAAGCTGAAAAATCCATCCGTACAATTATTCCTTGGTTATTTCTTCTTGCGTTACCTCGTACGCATTTTAACGCTAAAGTATAACATGGATTGTGTAACGAAAACACGTTGCAACACACGTTAATGATACACGTGAAAAAGTAATTAGCGTTTCTTTTTTGTCTTATCAGTCGGATAATATCCGAGTTTCTCGTCCGTGAGAAAAGAAAATAAACAGGAGAAAAGGAGGAGAAGGGGGGGGGGAGAGGAGAAAAGGAAAGGAAAAACACGGGGCAGCGTGTTTGCAGGGCTTGAAAGATCGAAGGGATCGAAGTGGGGAATCGGAGAATCTTTGGCGAAAGATTCCGCGCATACCTTTCGCGTTACCGAATCGTCAACGTCGCGCTCGCCCAGGTACAAACACGCCCAATTAGCTGCTTTATCTGCGACTGACACGAGGTAATAAATACAAAGTACGTGGCGTTGATCATTTGTAAACACGCGTTGCACCAGATCTTTGTTTTTATAGATAAATAACGGCGCAGAAAGGGGTTATATCTGATCTTGCCGCAATTACCGGAGACGGAGCTGATTCATAAACGCGCGGGCGTTTCTGCGCGATCGTCGTCAAGTCGCTTTCAATGACTCGATCAATTTCGTAGTTTCGGATGTCCGGGTTACCTTCGTTCTGTTCCCGTTTTTTTCCCCCCACCCCCTTCCTTTCTCTTTAATAAAAGACCGCATCGAGTCAAGCTGTTTATCGATCACGAGGCCCGGATCTCCTTGAATTTTCGATCAACCTTTTCGCCCGTTTCGACAACCCAAATATCCCTTTGCACCGCCATTTATTTCTTTTTAGTCCCCTCGTACGTACATACACACATAGTTAGATCGTGTTAGATCGTTGTTCCGCTCTCGCCGGACTTTGTGCTTTGTGTGTACGCAGAGTGAGATATATTAGATCATTGCGAGGATCACTCCGTGGTTTCGACTATCGCGCACATCCGATTTTCACTCGAGATATACACGTTTGAAATATTATACAGCCTCTCCGTCCCTCGTCATGCGTATATTTTACTGCAAAATACGTTGCTCGTGCAAAATTGAAATAAAGAGGTGTATCTTATTATACGCGCGTTGTCTCTTATTACTATCGATATTGTTACGAGTACGTCGGCGAGTAATTTAACGCGCGGCAAGAACACACGTTACGAGAAGAAACGCACGTTGTTGGAAGTAGGTTTCGGAAGAATTCGACGGATTCTCTCTTGCGACGAGATTGAAAAAGAATCAAGCTTTTTTTTCGAGTTCCTTGATGGTGAAATCACGCAGCGTGCGTGTTTATCCGCACGAGGAACTCAACGAATTGTTTTTGGAAATAAATCGGACGATGAATCGGCTATTATATGATTAATTCGCAATTCGTCTCGAAGCTCTAGTACTGCACTGGACACGCGCGACGTTGCGCGATATCGCGAAAAGTAGCAACGCAAGTTGAAAATGCGATCTAATATTAGTTTATCGAGCAGAGTTTCGGGAAACTCGGGCGTAAATTCGGCCGGGTGTGTGCCGGTTTAGCTGATTCATCGTGCACAGATTTTGTGACGGGCCGAGCGAGCGAGCCAGCCAGGGTGAAGACCACCACGCCGCGTCGAGAGACGAGAATTTCGGGTGAATCACTGACATTCAATACAGCCGCGATAATCGCGTTACGATCGGCGGCACGATTTCGCCGCGCGTAGGCATCGAGAAGCCTTCAGAAGGTGTCCAGGTTCTTCTCCTGAGGTTAGATCAGTTCTAATTTTACGAGTTCTCGCCGTCGGCAGACGACGACGACGACAAGGAGCTCATTTTCGAACCGTCACACGCGTCATGTCAACTTATTAGCTGGCGATGCGACGCGATGTATCGGCGGACATAGTCCCCTGTGCCTAAGTATATAGTTGTTGCCATCTCTCAATTCAAAAGTCATCGACTGACCGCAGGCCAATTAAATTAGCATCGCCGCTCTCGACGGATCGTAACTTGCATTCGGTGGCCTACTCCTCGTCAGGTGTCTCATATTTTTTCCTTTTTTCTTTTTACCACCTGGATAGCTGGATACCCCCTGGCTAAGCCGAGCTATCGCCGTCATTTGCATTAAATCGATTAATTAAAAGGTAGACCGCGCCTCCAGACACGATCTCTCTCTCTCTCTCTCTCTCTCTCGCTCGCGAACTACGTTTGTCCACGTGGAAAATGTGGTCTCTACGCATTTTTCTCGGCTCCGTTCTTGCCGATCTCAAAGCAGTTTAGAGCAAATTTTCAGATCGCGGCGAAAGTTCACTCAACGTCTGGATTCTCTTTTCCAACCAACTATATATTCAGGAACTAAGGCGATTTTCAATATTACGCTCTATATAATATAATATAATATATATATATATATATATATATTTATTGATATTAATGAATATAATGAAATATTAATTACTATTATAAATTTCTTATTTAATATTATTAATAATAATATTAAATTGGAAAATATAATTTCCAATTTAAATATTAAATATTTTTTCATATAAAATTTTATATTTATTTAATAAATTAAAATAATTTATATTAATATATTTAAATAAATAAATTAATTATATAATAAATTTAAAAAAAAATTATTAAATATCCTAAAACAAATATTTTTATAACAAAATATTTATATATTTTAAATAAATTATAATAATTAATTAATAAAAATTTTAGATTAAATACAACTTTTCTTAAAAATAATATAAATATTATAATTATACTTGTAATTTTTTTTTCTCACTTAAAAATTAAATTTAATAATAAATTTTTATATATCAAATTACGAATAATTCGAAACGAATATGAAATAGTAAATATTGTTCTTGATATTAAAATAAAAAATCTAAAAATATTAATTCTTTTAAATATACATCCTTCAATTATTAAATCTTTACAGTTACAAATTTACAAATTGTCAAACAAATCAACGAGGATCAAACCGGCGAATTGACAGAGTTGACAAGTCGATTCGACGGATGTACATAAACGTTCGCGGCGAATTGGAATCGTTCAAGTTCGATTGTCGAGCGAATATTTCGAGCTCTCGAAAAGGGAGAGTGCTAATTAACGCGAAGAGATAACGCACAGTGACTCGGCAGAAAATGGCTCGTCGATAGGCTTCGCGTCATCTAGTTTCTTCGGACTAGTTGTTTCTTTTCTTTTCTTTTTCTTTTTGGTCTGAAAACCAAAGGGGACGGTCCACCATCGGTATTATCTTCAAATTAATTTCTAATCCTTCCGTCATCGAAGGATTTAATGGATGTACGGTGTCGTTGGAGCATGCGTGGTCGTATACGAGATTGACCGCCGCGCCGCAGGAAAGCAGGATTCAGTGTATGTTTACAAGGACTGACGTCATTTGCCTAGGGCGACACGTGTTGCCAGCCTGTCTGGCCGGGTCTCGTACCACTGAGCTCGTGATCCTTGATAACGGGAAAAAAGGACGGCTCGATCCTTTGGAGCGTGCACGCGCGAATGCGTTTCTGCAACTGCCTCGATGCCACGCAGCGCCGCTTTCGGTAATCAGTAATCAACACCTCCTCGCCCAATGGTTTTATTTCCTTTTATACCCGAGTCGTCCCCAATTTGACGAAGCGATCGCGATTATGTTAAATCGCGACAAACGATAGGATTCGACTCGAGGTATACGACTCGGACGATCGGAACGTCCGAGGGAATAATAACACTACGGACGAACGAAACGAAACGAAATGGCGGTGAATAAATTCGCCACACGAATTCGCGACGCGTAATGCGCGGAATCGCCCGATAAGATACGTCTTTATTCGACAATGCCTTGGACAATCACTAAATCACTGTGCTCGATGTCGATGAAAATCGAAAGAAGGGAACACCTCTCGTGTTCTTTATTTACGACACACCTGCCGTCGTGTGTTTACGTGACTTACTTCAGTTGCTTCGTTGCATTAATTGCAGCGTAGCCTATGCGATGCTATATGACAGGTAGATTAACGCGTTTGCTCCGACCGTGATCGAATGAAATTCCGATTGTGTGACGGAGAGAAGCGAGAAATCGGAGCGATTTGTTCGTCGTGATCGACGACTCTGCAAAATGTCATCGATTTAAACAAAGTTCTGCCTTAAACAGGTGAGCGTGAACAATCGAGAACAATTGGAAGCAAACTAAGCGCAAATAACAGGCATGTATACCTACGTGTTATTCACTACTCAAGTATGCAGGAGGTTTACTGTAACCTCGATCGATCTGCTCATCTGTCACCACGATGCAAATTCCTCACCGACTAACTAATCAAGGTAATTTATAAAATCTTACCGCGGCTCGAGATGGCGAAGCATCGCAGAACGTAAATATTGCAACTATCGCCAGTAGCGAACATATTTTAGTTTAGATTATTAATTTATCCTTTATCTTGCAAAAGTGTCATCTACGTTTGAAATAACGCATGCAAAAAGTGTGCAACGACCTCTCAACGACGTCGGCAAGATGGCGAACTGTTGGTTTGGATAGTTTTCGAGGCTGTGTAATTGCTCTCCAATCGCATTAGGGCGAGTAATTGACCCGGGGAAAAAGTTTGCAAGAAAAATGGAAAGCGGCGTGACGCTTTTGTTGCCGTTCGCATCAACGAAATAAGTTTCGAGTGAAATCAAGAAACTTTTCTTACTCGTTGTTGCGCGTCAGGAGCCGGAAACGGTCGCGCGATCGTCTTACTTATCGCCGTCGATTAACGATCCCCGTTGCACGTTACAAATACTCCCGCTGGTTCTGCCGTGGCTGCGTGGCACCAGCCAAACCGCAGAAATCAAAACTGTGTGCCCGCGCGAACGAGGCCGAGCGGATCGAGGCAAGCCGATTTTCTTAATAACGTAGACACACGATCGTTTGCAGGAGGTGAGACTGCGCTTTCTATTATTCTTGCTGCTGTTGGATCCCGTGTCTGTGGATTGTTTCGCGGTAACGTAACTCTCGTTCGTATTGGCCGATGCGACGCGAGCAAGTGCCTTTCCATTCGACGCTTTTTACAGCGGGATGATTTTCATTGAATGCTTTCAAGAGGAAGTGTCGGCAGCCAACCCATGTGCCAACGTTTTGAATTGAATCTTTGCGTTTTTAGTTGCGCCTTTTCGTGCAAGCGTATTATTCATGAGCCGGTGATTTCGACGTGTAGGACGCACGCGCAGCGAGACATAGACTACCAAGATCCGGACATTTTATGAATGATTCATGAGTAGAAAATGCATTATTGCCGATTTAATTGCCGACACACGGGGGTATATAATAAAGGATAAAAGTAAAGCGAAGCATCGCGAGGGAAAGCGAGCGGCAACGTTGCGTTCGCGTTAAACGGATTTCAACAACGGGGCTCCAGCGGACTCTTCGATCTCGATTTACTTCGATTTACTTCGTTTCAGGACTCAAATCGATCGTTTCAAACTCAGATCGATTCGACCCGCGGATTGGGCTGAAATACTTTGATACAATTGCATCGAAAATGGTTTAGTATTTGCAATGAAAAGTTTACACACCTATGTTGTGTATACGTACCTGTACACACTTTTTCTTTTCTTTCGATCGTGTTGATCGGTCTTTGCCAAATTTCTCAACAGCTCGCGCACACAAGAGCTTGACAAGAGCTCGCTTGACAAGCCAAGTGGGCATTTTTCAAGTAGAATGAATTCCCTCCGCCTACGAACGGGTGTGCACTGGTGGTGGTGCGAGTGGTTCGTGGCTCGAACTGTGAAACCGGGTCGTAAGGTAGACGTAAGATGCAGTTATCGCGCGCTTGCTCCGAGCATTATCCCGAGCATGTCGCGAATTTCTAGCGTAACAGCTGTAGCGATCTTGACGCTTGCCCATTTGCCATGATATTCTACTCGATAAGTTACCAATTAATTCTCTCCATGAACGTCGCTCGAAAAAAAAAGAAGAAAGAAATTGCGACTCGGACTCGACTAGAACATGGCTCGAGCTAAAATTCCGATATTCTTGGAAGAAATCGGGCAAAGTGCAGTGTAAGGTAAGTACGTTAGACGTACCGTGACGCGGACTCGTCTCGTTTGGGTTTACGCCGTTGCATCTGGCACAGTGTGCTAGCAGGAAGAGAAGAAGGTCCTTTCATTTGTCGTGGAAGTGTTAATGGCCTGACGTAAAACTCGACGACGACAATGCGGAGCGAAGAGAGACGCGTGGGCGGCCGAGATATGGGCCAGTCTGCCACACCGCCCAACACCGCGCAGCACGCCGTTCCTTGTCTCAATAACGATTAACTTCCTCGTTACAAGATACTTTCGCCGGTTTATTCGGTCATTAACTACGGGCTAACGTCGAATTCCAAAGCCGAGTAGGTACACATATATCGATTTGCTTCGTCGAAGGAAACGTTTGTAGTTTTCCTCTTTTTCTTTGCTTTTCACTTCTTTTCCTTCTTTGACGTGTCGATTCGCTTTCACTTTCACCTCGTGCAACTTTCTTTTTTTTTTCTTCTTCTTCTTCTTCACTTCAGTCACGAGCGTGGAATCGCGCCGGATCGCGAGCCGTGGTTTGCGTCCAATTTCCGACGATACGAGTATAAAAGTGAACGGAGACAACTGTGAAAAATTTGCATCTTTGATAATTGACCAGCGATAGAAATATAAACTTGATAGAGGACACGAAGATGAAAGCAGAGGAGATCGAAGCTAGACTACGCTAAGCTAACGTTCGAGTCTCGAAAATTTCGTCTTACTTTCTTCAGTCAGCGTAAAGTGCCGATTTCCAACAGGCGACGATGGATCCACGTCCACCTTTTTTTGTTTTGTACCTTTCGGCTTTCGGGGGTTTCGACTTTCGTCGTTTTCGCAGCAGCCCCACAGACGCTGATTGAAATCGCAGCCAGTGGGAGCGCTCGCATCGACCATTGACGTCTTCATAAGACGCGGAGGTAGCGGTGAAGTTGGTACCAGGTTACTGCGACGAACCAGGTGCTCGCTACGGTCAAATGGACAAAACTTTTTCTCTGCGAGAGGGAGGCAGCACGTGGGCTAGTAGGCCACGTGATTCACCACCGGCCAGGACGACGATAGACCGCGAGACTCGACAGCGTAGACACGGTGGCTATAAACTTTCGATCGATCGTAAAATCGAAGAAAACGCGCGTTTTGATTCGTGCAACTCGTAATAATAATCCTTCCATGTCAGTAATGACGTTAGTAAGATTCGCCGCTAAATTAGCTATCGTTCTTTCAGTGTTTGTACGTGTTTTACATCATTTTTCTTTCTTCTTCCGACATTTTACTCTGTTCCATGTTCTCCGTTGTTAAAAGTTCTGTTTCACATCGTAGAAAGACGGATTATTTTCATTTACAGGTAAACCTTTCTTAGTTTATTTACGATTTATTTACGGTCTCTGCTCGACGTGTGTTCTCGGTTGCTCGTTCAATCAAAGAAGAGAGAACCGTTCGTTCGGATGTATATATATATATATATATATATATATCGAAATGGCATAGATCTCTGGTGAACGATGAAAAGTCCACAAAGTCGGTGGAGGTTGAACTAGAATCGATGATAAAACGCGGTGTGCGGCTTGGTGCAGCGGCCCGACCCGATTCCCGCTGAGAGCACGCCTTTAACCCTTCCCTTTCAGACGCAGCTCGTTGCGTGAGGGACAAAGATTACACCTCGTGGTGTGTGCACACCACGCGAAATACCTGCTCGTCTATATTCAGGCGACTCATAAATGCGAACGAATCACGGACGTCTTCTAAACGCTTTCGATCCGCACGGTCCTCCTCTTCTGGTCTCGGGTTACGCTGGCAGGGAACTTTTGTCTGGACTGTAGTTTGCCAGAATAAGCACCTACCGATGATATTCGGCCGTATAATGATCGTCCGTGCGCGAACAAAGAACAGGAGTCGCTTTTTCGAACCACGAACCGGCGATTCTATTCACATGCGCGCGAGAAGGAGCTTAAATTTGCAGAAACGTTATATCGAGTTTGTTGCGCCTCGTTGCCGATCAAAAACGATCCAACTTTTACTTTCACGATCGTCGACAGGTGACCTATTCGTTCTGTCGAAATGCTCTACATATCTTCTCGTATATACTGTACTCGCGCAGCAAGTACATTTTCTACGCAACGTTTCACAACGTTCATTTGTCCGAAACGTCGCACGCAAAATCCAGTAGTCACAATCAAAATCAAATTTAATTCAGAATAAATATATTCCTTTGTTACGTTGGAGTCGATCCGACAGCTAGAAACATCTGGATGACGCCGCTGACGAACTTTCGCGTCGAATGAGAAATTATTTGAATCGACGTGGCCTGCGTTGCCAACCATCGCCAAGTTGCACTCGCTATCGTGATCCGTAACGCGGTGCAATTAATCACGCGTGAGTTGCAACGTTGCTCTCTGTGTTTACAGAGCAGCAACTTGTTTGAAAATGTAGCTCTCTTGACGCGACGCGTCGCGTCGAATGAAATCCAAAAACGATACCTTGGCATGCGACGTGCTGAGAACGACGTAGTGCGAGTGCGAGTCATAATTGCTCGTACACCCAACCAACTCTTTCACGCGCCTCATGCATCGCACGCGTATAGATCTGCACTCGACGCTCGTGTACTCGTCGCACTTTGTATTGTCGACGTTGCTATACGTACGATTTGTCAGAGGTTAAGGGCTGCCCGACACCATATACCTTCCAGTAGCATTATATATCTAAGTGTGTGTGTGTGTGTGTGTGTGTGTGTGTGTAATAATGGACAACCAAGTTCTAGATTACGGTGATGAATAAGTTTTTTTTTTCTTTAATTTATTAATGTAATCGTTTCTACGTGTCTTTTAGAAAAGTCGAATCGAGTTAACAACTAACTAACGATCCCGTTGTGCGTTGGATCTATCGTTTTGAAAGATGGAAACCAATTAAGAAATGGGACGTTGAAACAAGAAAAGGCGACTTTGCAAAATAGTTGCATTATGCGCTGGGAAGGTAGTCTGTCCAGTGGTAGGACTAAAACGCTGCTACTAATGGCGGGAAATAATTAGTATCGCGGCCAGTGTTGTCAATAAAAAAGAGCGACGTAGTTGCAACGAGGAAGGCTGTGTCGCAATCGGAAGCCTAATAGAACCCACTGGGACGTGAATTCACCCATTACGTTAGCAAGCGTAAAATACTTGAGACCAAATACAAGACCAATCTACGACCGCGCGTTTTAAGTTGGACCTGTCCTCGCTTTCAAAGTTGTCGTCGCGTTGCCCGAGAAAAGTCAGTTTCACAGACGGGTTGACGCTTCGAGTAAGTCGACGAGACACGCAAGCAAGTAGACTTTGAAGAACAACGGAAAGTAAGCGGCGATTAACTAGTGAGCAAAGAGAAACGGATAGCGGGCGCGCGAGTATTGGGCTTGTGAGTAGGACTTTAAGGAGTCGTGCGGTAGCGTGGGCGTGCAGACGAACGCGAGATGCATCAGTGGGGCGAAGATGAGAACGGGGGTATCGCGAACCGACGGCGACGCGACGCGACGGTTTACCGACAACGGGAACGGGTTCGCCAAACCGTCGCGCAGATCAGTCCGGCCCCGAGAAACGGAACACCTGAGCTTTCGTTCTACCTCTGTGCCCTTCTCTTCTTTACCCCTTTGCTGCCGCCTTTTCTTCTTCTTCTTCTTCTTCTTTCTTCGCTGGCGCAGCTTCTACCAAGCCACTATCCGACTCGTTTCTCCTCGAGAAACTCTCTCTTGCTCCGTCCGTCTCTCCGCCTTGGAGAGCGAATTCGCACTCGCTGAGGAAGGATGGCTCTGCACTAACTCACCCACGTAGGACGCGCATTTCCAAACTCTCTCGTCATCGACCCTTTTAGCTCGAGCCGGCTTCCACTTTGCGCAGCTCCTACCAACAAGGTCGTAGCCGTACCACCTCGGCCGGAGGGTGTCACTTGGTTGTCCGAATCAACCAAGCGACCGACCGTTCCGATCGTTCAACAATAATTCCAAAATTCTTTACAACTTCGGAGCTCTCGCTTCGAAATTTTGGCCCGCTACAGCCGAGTTTTACAGCGACACACGTGTTTCCAGATGCATCATTTCCCCGGCTAACCCACTAAACTCGGCTACACGAGTATTAACTCGGTCTTTTACGACAACGGCCCGTTTTCTCGGCTAAACGGGCTTCTCGGGCGGGAAGCCGGAGCAAAGAGTTACAAAGGTCGGCAGATTTATTCCCACGAAAAGGCGTAGAAAGCTGTAACAGCCTCGTCTACCTGCCGCACAAAACGAAATTGCTTGTTGACCGAACAACTGGCCAATAAACCGAGTCTGTTAAAGCGATGTCGACGGATTATCGCGACTACGATCTTCGGACTAAACATAATCCTAATCGTTTCTTTTCTTCTTTCTTCGTTCAAAACGTTGACGCTTTCGATCGAAAGTGTTTGATCTTTTTTATCGAATCATGTTTGCGAGTGTCGTGTACGTACTACGCAAGGCAGATGACTGCACGCGTTGAGAAAACTCAATAGAGAGATGAACAATTTGATCGCTACTCGAGGTATGACGAGATCAGGTCACCTTCTCCTTTTCTCAATCAAAATTACGATCGACTCGACACTGTGCGATTTGTCGATCGACGAAGGAAGGACGCGCGTTGCTTTTCAGGATTTGCAAGTGGCACAACAACATCCTTGCGGTTCGAGACGGAGCCGGTTTAATTTAGAAGCGCGTCGAGCATCGACGATTTAATTCCTGCTACGCGATACTGTCGCGTGCTGTCTCTCGACTCGTCTCGGGCTGGCGAGCGCCTCGAGAGAGGAGGAAGAACCTGGCAAGACGGATAGGAGCTCGTGCTATCGCGTACTGCTGGCGCAAAACAAATGATACGGGGGGAGGCGGGGCCGCCTACGTTCCCTTCGGCGTTCAACGAATTATTCCCTCTGTCTTTTCGTTCTACGCCACTGCGCCCACTAATGATATTTCGCTCGCGCTCGTTACCCCGTCGATAATCCTTTACAACGAGTTAGGATTAGTCCGCGTGCTCTGTGATCCACGAGAGCAGATACACGCTGGTACGTGTGTGTGTGTGTGTGTGTGTGTGTGTGTGTGTGTATTCATTTTTCAAATTCATTCGGACGAGAGAGTGTTGCCGATCGAATCGGCAGGCATCGCCAGGTAGTAATAACAAGTTGTTTGCCCATCAACGGCTAAGCTCTGCTTGTCGAGAGTGTAGTGTCTGTGTTTTTCGATTTCAATTAAGATGCACGATCGACAAGAGTACCGAGAGTCATGCGACACTCGTACTCGCTCTGCTAAACCACACAGTCCGTACGGTGTGGCGTGGGACGCGTTCATACAATTTCATGCTCCATCATAAATAATGCGCGGCTCTTGCATGCATATGTAAAACGTAACGGTGAAGGGCAAGAAATTAGAGAGATAATCCGTGCGGAGAACGGATCCTCTGCTAGGTGCAGTCGATTATTAATAGACGTTGAACTAACGCGAACTAACACTTACGTACGTGCACTTCTCTCGTACCGCTAAAAGCCAAGGAACAAAACTTTCCAGAAGATTCAAACTTGTAGAATGCTCGTAAAACGTGCGAGGCGAAAGATAAAGAAAAAAGACTAAAAAGCTAATGCAAATTTTTATCTCCTTTCTTGGTAAATTCATAAAGATATAAATTTTTATAAAGTAATGGCAATTTCAATGGAATCTAAAGAGGTGAAACACCGGGGGGAGGATCAGGTGTCGATGTATTTATAAATGTTTGTAACTGATTGTGCGCTATCTCCCGGATGATGTCATGCGTTTTCACATTCAGCATAAATCGTAGGCAAGAGTTAAGTGTCTGTTGTAACGCGGCGGCCGTACGTTTCTTGATATTATTATGCGTTGCACAGCAGTTGATACCAACTCGTAAAGAAGATGTTACTCTCCTTCTCTCGGATCGAAAGGCCGAGAAATAAAGCTCCACGAATTAAAGACGTGTCGCCGGTGATATTCTCTCTGATCGACGTAATCGATCGACTGTGATTACCAACGATGCGTAATGCGAGGAAGAAGCTTTAAACTGAAAAATTAGACGCCAGCGAATCGACAGAATTTACCACAATTCCTGATTCTCCTGGAGAGAGAATATATATATCTTTGCATCGGAGACGGAGAAATGTGGGAATGAAAAGTTCCGATACAACGTTCCGTCCAAGCGATATCCAAGCAAATTGCAGCAACGCTGTCACTTACCGAGCGTTTCTGAGCGTTTTCTTGGCGTGAAGCAATCGCTTCGAACTAGAATTCGAGCTAGAGTGCCGAAAGGCATCGAGGATTAAGCGTCAGTTTGACAGGTCTCTGAACGCTGTGGCAGATGTACACGGTGTCGAACACATCGAATCGAGCAATCTGACGCGTGAGTGTAAGTAGCTGGTACAGTGTCGGGACGAAAAAGGAGCTCTCGCAGGTAAATGAGAAAGGTATATACGTACGTGTCTATTGGAGCGTGTCGCGACGCGTGCATTCACGTGCACGTTAGACACTTGGTAACGCCCGTGAGATCGCTTATTGGTTGGCAATCTCGTCGGTTTTTGCCCATAAGAGAAATTCGCTAGCACCGTGGAGGTGTGGTACCAGTTTGTCGGCTAGATTTACGAGGAGACCGCCTCGTGAAATTATTGTCGCAGACCGCTCAGAGAACTCTGGTTCGGGAATAACCGCGAATAACGCGCCGCGGTGACTCGTTGCAAAAAGAAGTACATACATACATACATATGTGTGTGTGTGTGTGTGTGTGTGTGTGTGTGTGTGTGCGTGTGTACCAATAAGGAGGCGCTCGATTTGGACTCTTTGCAACGATGCGCTCTTCGGTCAACCTGTTCTCATCGGGTTGCACCCTTTCTTCTGCCCCACCCAACCCCTTCCTCGCTTCTTCAGCCCCCTTCAAACGCCGGAATGAATTCTAGATTTTTTTTCCACGTGGGACAATACTATCACGATCGAAGGTGGATGCTCGAGGTCCGTGCTATAAATTGCGATATGCAAATTTAATAAGCGCACGCATTGAGCTTTATCGTTTCTCGCCACGTGATCTTCATTGCACGCCGCGTTCCACAGCCCATATCCGAACAGTGTCACCGGCCACTCTCCAGATTATTTCTTACACGGAAATGACGTCGCTCCACGCGATTAGAGGCTTTAACTGTTTTTCCCTTTTTTCTTTCGTTTTCCCTTACGAATGAAACACGCGGTTTTCAATCCTATGGGTATTCAAACGTTCATCGTACATTCTGAATCCGTCGATATTTATGTATTTCACAGTTTCGTTCATTCGCTTGTCCGAAACAAATTAATTTGCATTTGAAAAAAGGCTAAATTGGTTTGCTCTTTTTTCAAATCGTTGGCTGAATTTGTCGCAAGAAAAGATAAAGATCAGCCGGAAACGTTCAGCCAGAATCGGTCGAAGTTATCTTGGTCGTAAATGAAACGAGATGCTCGGCGTGTTCAGGTGGCACAGAAGTAGCAAGCACCATCTTGCTTTCTCAATTGCGTTGCTCTACCCGAGAGAGTAGAAGTACAAGTATGTAATTCTCCTGATTACCCTCCAGGACGATTAAAAAAAAAGGAAAAAAAGAGAAAAAAATATGTTTTTATTTCGCCAAAGCGGACCGCAAATTACGCGTACGCACGCAATTATATATTGCGATGAAACTGGAACGTATCTTTACTCGGTCTTGATTACGAAGACGCGATATTTTTAATTATATAAGCGGCGCATGCAAGAACCTGCGCCTCTGGTTGCTGCCAAGCAAATTGACAACGCCAACCAAGAGAAAACAAGCACCAGTACGTCTCGCGCGGCGTAAAAAATAACTCTGTTACTTTTGCGGCAAGTACGCGTTAAATAATTTTCTATATTTTCTACATGTTGTACGGGGTGTACGAGGAGCTCGGAACTCGGAACTCGTTCGTGGTCGAGCCCGACGAAGACATTTCAGCTGGACAGAGTTGCTGGAACACCAACTGTGTATATATAAGTTCGCGAGAGGTTTCTGCGAGTGTTGGAACACTTTGGTGAGTCATTGTATATGTACGTGTGTGCACGCAGCATTGTGTACGTATGCAAGTAAGCAAGCAAGCAAGCGGGTAAGTCCCGTAACGAATCGGCAACTTTTCCTTTGGGCGAGTTGGCCGCCACCGGCGCAACAACTCGCTGATAGACGTAATTACAATCGTATCGACAGCAGGCGTGACTGACCAGCGCGATGCGCGACGCTTTGTGATTTACAGTTGCGCCGCTTGAATTAAATGCAATTAAGTCGCGGTAAATTACGCGCACGTCCCCGCGAACCAGCCAGAGAAATTAGCGTTGTGTGTTTGTCTGTTGCCGCGTAATCGCCAGCGGAGAAGCTCGCGTCGAGAAAGGAGAAGAGGAGAGAAACGGAGCGATCGTCGAAGAGAAAGAAAGAAAGAGCGGGAATCGTTGGTCGAGCCTCTGCCCTTGCCCTTTGGCGGCGCGCACAATGCGCGTGCATCCGGTCCGTTTGCTCCGCTATACGCTACACCTACACACATGTGCAAGCACCAACGTACCAGTTGCATACGTGCATGCAAGTAGAGTACCGTAGAATCTCTAGAAACACACAGGACATGGACAGGGCTGTTGCGCTTTTACGAGAGAGGGTGTGTATACGCGCGTGCTCCAACCCCCTTCTCTCTCTCTCTCTCTCTCTCTCTCTCTTCGTTCTGCCTCCGCCAGGTAACTGCTATTTTACGGCACTGGCTCGTTAATTACAAGCAGAGCGAACCTATATTTAGATATCGTTTACGGAATCTTGAGGGATTCATTTTTCCTCCGTGCGTTCCTTCAAAAAACAATTTGCAACAGCTACCAATTACGTCTGCATTGTGTTCGATGGACGTATTTATTTTACAAGTGCTCGATCGGCTCGTGATCGGCTTGAGCGACGCACAAGTACGCGTTTCGAATCGAATCGAGTTCGACTGTGTCTCGCGATTGTATTTACTTTGTCGGTATCGCTCGTTAATATTTCGCGTTATTTCGTGTCTCTGATTATCAGACAACTGCGTTTTCTGCAATTATGTATACTTTATCTTGCTCGCGTGTATATATTAATACGTAATTTACACGTGTTGCAATTGTTGTCATCGCGTAGACGCGTGGATACGCATCTAAACTGCGACTTTCAACGTCTCTGTTCGTCGCGAGAGCGTCGTCGAGCGAGGGACGGGAAAACGTGAAAGCGACGAAAGGTGAAAGCAAAGAGCACGAAAGAGAACGAAATCGCGGGACGATATTGGAAACTTGTTGTTAATGACTTGCCGGTGACGTCACCGTTGGCAAGTTAATAAAGTCGCGTGGGCACGTCCTGGTAATAAAGTGCGCGCTTATCCGGGCTCATCCTTCAGGCCTTGCTCGCGAAAGCAGAGCACCTAGTCGCCAATGTCGCCATACCTTCTTGTACCGCTGCCTCGTCCTCTCCTCTCCTCTCCTCTCCTACCGTTTCTCTCTGGAACCTCGGCCTTCATTTACATATCTTTGTATCAATGCTGCTACCTTGCTTCACTGGTGCATACTTTCGCAGCGACGTGCAGCGGTTCACATTTCACGACTCGCGAAACACCATGCTCGCGATCTCGCTGACGACCAACTCGCGGTTAGGCAGCAATTTTTGGAAAGGGAAACGAGAAAAAGACAAAACGAAGAGTGTTTGCTTTCGTTCGATTCGTTTGCGCTGTTTCCGCGCGCGATGCAACACGACCAGCGATCAGATGATAACTGGCTTCTCTTATAAAGCTTTAAGCAGATTACACGGCGGGACGATAAATCACAAACGTACGACTATCCGTATGTGGAGCATACTGCGTATACGGTCAGCGCGATTGGTTAACAAATGCGTTGACATCGATTATCTGACAAACGAGGGTCGCTGAAAGATTGACGTAAAAAACGTTTCGCGACTGTTCGTCAAAGCAAAAGCCATCGAATCGGTCAGAAACTGCGTCGGTTAATTTTAACCAGAGTTATCCAACATTGAACGAACGAACTGCATTGTTTCTTTGAAAAAATACGCCTACAAAATTTTCACGTTTTCACTCGTCAATGACTTATCTTTGCAGCTTTCACCACTCGTGCTTTGTTGCTTTCGGTACTTTAACGGAGCCTCTTACGTTACACCGGGATCCAAGTTTAAGAGAAATCGTATCTGATTGATCGGGGTCAAAATCGTTGTTGGATTCATCAGCGGCTAAAGAACGCACACTAATTGCGAGTGTTGTTGTCGCGAATCACGCGACAAATATTCAGTCGATTCAACGTGCCATCGAGTTATACCTTGGTCGATGGATTCGGGTGGATTGGATGTCATCGATAAAATATTTAACAACGAGGCCGTTTCTTCCATTTACACGCGTGCTACCTACTTTCTCACGAGCTACCTACGCACACGATGCAAGACTTCCTCTCTATAGTTCTCGCAAACGACGACTGATTGCTTTTTTTCAATTCCCTGTTATGTTGTACGTATGTGTAATAATAACGATTCAAAGTCAAATCTATCAGGGACATGGTCAAATTATGTTGGAATCTAGCGTGATTTAAAGCGTATTGAAAGATGGGAATTCCATCATTTGCATCGCATTCTAAATTTTAACGTTGACGTGCGTACGAGATATGCATAAATTTTGGGGAAGCTCTTTCGATAAGATCTGAAGTCCATTGTCTATTTTTTCCCTGAAATTTCGTTGCTTGAACGACCTGTTGCAGTTCCAGTTAAAAATGACTAATCGGCTTGAAACGAACTGCAGGGGAAATTACGTTCTTCACTACGTACTGCCGATAATCAGCGAATAACGCGACGGTTGTCTGATTGATCTTTGCTTGTTTCTTCGTTTCGGGGCAGCCAAGGGCAAGAGGGACAAGCGCCTTTGTTCCGTTGGCAGTTTATTTAAATGTGCATTAATATTTAATGCTCGCGGTGCGTTCAAGTGGGAGTTGGCTTTCGCCGAGCAGCCCCGTGTAATTACCGAGCATCCGCACACCTACGAAAGAGAAGGCAATATATATATATTATATATATATATATATATTGCCTTCTATATATATATATATATATATTCCAGCCCGCGAAAAAGCTCAACAGCCGAAAACCACGATCACAAATGGTAAAAACGTAGAGACAGTAGCGATAGTGGTTTCAAGATAGCAAATTCTAACACGTCCGGCAGATGTACGAAATTTTGACGGGGGGAAATTTTCTTTCATTTTCTAAAAGCTTGAGGAATCTTTGACCGTAAAAAGATGGACGTACGACAAATAACAAAATAGATGATGACTGCTCTGTGACGATGCGAGTAAGGTTCGAACAAACGGCAGTATAATTACGAGCAAAGCAAACCGTTTGGCGAGTGAGGGCACGATCGTGCAATTAAGAGTGGCGATTTTAAGATAATGCGGAGGAGCGGCGGAATCCTTATCTACGTGTCATCAACATTCTTGGCTAGAGTCATTACGGTGACTTTTATATCCGGTACCGGTGATATTTGTGCCAATAAACGATGAGTAACAGGACGAGCAGAAATCCCCGCGAAAATGACGTATCATTACGCGTGTATTTGCGTTCGCACGGAGGCTTGGGCAGACAGCCGACAGCAGGATAAAAAGAAAAGAAAAGAGGGAGGGAGGGAGGGAGGGGAGAGAGAGAGAGAGAGAGAGAGGGAGCAGAGAGCAGAGAGTCCGAACGATGGAAGAAGGGCAAAAGTATCGCGTTTTTCGCGATTTTCTCACGCAGATAATTTCGACGATTAGCGCAAAAAACGGGGTCCAGCGGGAGGGGGAGACCGAGCCACGAGAAAACGAGAGACAGAAATTGTTTCGCCGTGCCGTGTAATTTGCAGGGGGGGCCGCAGCCATCATGTATCATTTGCGGAAATTATAAATTCATTATTTCACAATTATTGTAATGTATTTGCGAAAACGTCGATGATTCCGTCGGTTGGTCCATCCAAATCCACCGAGCCAAGTCTCACCCGTGCCGTTTTACCGCGCGTGTTTCAACCTTTATGCACCATTGGATCCTCGAAATCGGCGCGCGCAAAAATTTCTCTACTCTAGATATCGTGGCTCGCTGCTTTCTTTTTCACGGTGCTTCGTTCTACCGTGACGATCGGTTACGGTAAACCGTGAATCCGATCGATGCGGATCACGACAGTGGAATTGAACGCCAATGTGAAATTTCGAAAAATCTCTGCACGAGTGAGGTGTCTACCGAGAATCGAGGGAAAGATTTCAAGCAAGGATGAACACATGCCGTCGCGATGGGAATTAATTCGTTTCGTGGCGTGAATACGCGCACGCGTGCATTATTAGACTCGTAAAAGCTGTTAAGCGTGCGTTTTACGAATACGGTTACGTGGTCGCTTGGTTTTACGAGCCGGAAGTGCTAGCAGCGCAGCGCGTCGAAACGGCTTTTCATCGGAAAGTTCTCGCTCGAGAATGCCGTGCATTCGGGTGTACGCCACTGGACATAATACGTTCCCTCGTCTCTATCTTATCGCCGCGAAATCCGGCCGGGTGAAAATAACGCTCATTGTGCGGCCTCGTTTCACTGATCTCGCTTTTCGTCACTCGTCCGTGAATCTCGTCCGCGTTTCACCCAAACTACAAAACGGGGCTGTATCTGTCCATCGGCACAGTATCCGCTCGCCGTTGCTCGCTCGATGCTTTTGGTTCTGGTTTAAAAAAAAAAAAAAAAATTATCGCGTCCGTAGTACCTTGAAAACTGATAAAACCGTTTCGCGCCAGCTCGTCGTTCCGTTGCCAACTGATTGTGAGCGAGACGCAGGTACTCGCGCGCTCGTGTTTCCACACGCGCAAGCTTTCGTCGCGAATAATTTTTCAAACGCGAACAACGTAGGGAAATTTTATCCGGAGAAAACATTCCCAAGTGCGTATTTTTGCCGTCTAGAAAAGAAAGAAAGAAAAAAAGAAAGAGAAAAAAAGGAAACTACTCTAGACGCGAGAAATCCAAAGGTCCTAAATAAGATTCCTTATTTAACCTACCCGACTCATCGTGTCGCTGCCATAATTCATGGAAGACAGGTTGACGCGGGCCAAACCTTACGAATTTGAATACGAAACTTACGACTGTCTACGAATGGAATCTGCATTCATATTGCCTGCAGCGGTGCGTCTCGCAACCTCTAAAAATCGCGTCTCTTTCACTCAGTATCACTGGTGAAACGATGAAATTGCCGTTTGAGGAATTATACTACTGAGGTGTTGTTGCTTCAAGTTACAAGCAGGGCAACGGACGTATATATATATATATATATATATATTTGCAAAACGCATTGTACGACCATGAAAATAGATTGAGTGAGTCACACGAGGAATCCGACGATGCGCGAGAAATCCGCGCCGATTCTCGAAAGATAACTCTAACGTGGGAGTGAAACGATTAACCTGCACAATGCTCGTGGTTTCCCCACCAGCGGCGCGGCTTTAGTCATTGGAAAATTCGAAATTACGTGTGTTTAACGGTAATTTCGAAGCTGAGTTCAGATAGTCATGTCTATCCTAGCTGGTTGGGGGAAAAAAAGAAAAAGAAAAAGAAAAAAAAGTATGCCATCCGGCGTATTTCCGGTCGATGGACTTCCATTTATGGCAATGCACACTCTAGCCGTGTGTATCGGCTTTGAATCTCTTCCCGGAAGATCCGATTCAGTCGCGAACAAATATTTGGTCGTGTTATTGCAACGTCGCGGCGACGTCATCGTGACGTCGTGTGAGAATCGTCGATGACGCAAGGTTCCGTCAAAGGAACGCGGCGCAACCGCGTTCAATGCTAACGTGAACTTGCAGGCTTACGCAGGCTCGCGGACTCCTCTCGTAATCATCGTCGCACTCCTCTTCGACAACTCCTTCCTTCTTTTTTCTTTTTTCTTTGCCTACACGTACAAAGAAAAATATTTCTTTCTCTCCTATTTTTCAAATCAAACGCCAAAAGTCAGAAACAGTACCTACGTGTGTATCAGGCGACCAGCAAGCATTGAGAAGCAAAAAGCAAAAGAAACATCCGTGACTTGGGAAATGAAATGTCTTGGATTTTCTTCACCGCGACAACAAACAACAAACTTTGACGCAAAAATTTTTATTCGGACGAGAAATGAGTATGTAAAATACTCTCGGCTTTGGTTTCTATAATAATATATACTCAACGAGCTGTAAAAAAAAGAAAAAGAAAAAAAAATGACTCAAACACAGAAATAACAATACTTTAACGAGAAATGTCAATATTGCTGCGAGTCGTATCTACGTATGGAGAGACCCATGTCCGACACGCGGTGCTTAATAAAGTGATGCCTCTTGTAATCACTTTTTACATATCTGCATGGTCAACGTCACGTTCACACATAGTTTACGGAAAGAAAGAGCGCGAGATAATCGGTTGTTGTGTTTGCAGTTAGAACGCGCAATAATCACTCGCCTCGAGAGACCACGTTGGTCAAGTGTTTCGATCCGCGTGTATAATCTTTGGTTATTATCCTTCGTTGTATCATCGAGATTAGAGTTGAGTTATGAAACCTCAATTTGAAGAGACATTTCGTTGGTCGAATGCGTGGTTCTTTTATTTTTCACCGCGACGACGTTCCTCGACAGTTGTGCGAATCAATCGATACACGCAGATAATCCATCGTCGAGATGCAGATACGGGGGAAGATCGATGCCGTGTGCGTGCGTGCGTGCGTGCGTGCGTGCGTGCGCGTGTAGGAGTCAGTGAAGAAAGCGTCGCAGGAGGACTGACTGGCGGTTGTTGGCTAATGGACGTGTCGTCTCGTTATTAATTGCACCCGGTACCGACCTAATTCAGCCACGTAATCGGCGTCTCGTTCGAGTTTTGACTGGCTCGTGTAGATAATTATAATTGCGGCGCGCTGCCGCCCGCTTAATATCGACCATTAGGCATCGTGAACGCTGAACAACCTCCGATACCAATGGTATCCGATATAATCGGAGGCAACGAAACTCCACTCGAGTCGAGTCGAGTCGCGTCGCGTCGAATCATTTCGAAAAGACCACCGAGCTTATACCGATAACCGACCTTTTACAACGGGACGGGACTTTAACTGATCGTCCTTCTTACTGAATCGTACAATAGATATTTATTCAACGGATTGATCCAGCTCCTTCAGGAGCCTGTTATGTATTTTTAATTCGTTAGGGCGCTACATACATATTTTCAGATGGAAATATTTTCCGTTAATAACAGAATTCTTACTCATGCCACACAGAGTTTCATTAGACTCTTCCTAGTCACTGTGACGATGAGCGCTCCAAGATATTATAGATACATTTTTTTCCCCGTTGCGTAATATTTTTCCTGTGGTTAATAATTGCGCTCGGTAAAAAAGTTATGACTTATTTGATCCAAGTAGACACTCGTTTTCTTTTTTTCTTCTCCTTCTTTCTCACGACAGATTAGATCCAGAGAGAAGAAACTTTTTCAACTTCCAACGACTCATTATTCAAAAACATACTCGAGAGATATTTACGAGGCAAAGGTGTTATTACACAAATCAATTTAATCGTCCGAGTGGCTCGACTGGTTTGTAAATATCGTGGCAACCAAGCTTCTGACTCACTCAGCGAAGCGTCGATATACAATTTGTTTCTGCACAGTGCAGTATTGTCCGTCTCGTTTGATCGATTAACGTTTGAAGAACGTTTGAAAAACCAAATAAACAGCACTTGCAATATGTAAATTATACACGCGGCTAAATATTATTCCATTTCTCGCCGCTATCGGCTACGAGACAAATTGGCTTTATTATCATTAGGTAGAAGAAATACGTAGGTAGAAGTAATTACGATTATCGGAATTATTTCGATTCCATTTCACAGTGGAGAGGAACTTGTCTGGTAAATAAAAATGCCTACATAATATAAATATAAATATAAATATAAATATAAATATAAATATAAATATAAATATAAACGCAAGTGCGATTCAAACAGCGTTTGAAAGCGACGTTTTCGCCTTGGTTTCTTTTGACACCCGATTAATAAATGCACACTTTCACGAGCGTAATATCGCGCGACGAAATTGAATTGCCTCGCTACGGGTGTGTGTGTGTGTGTGTGTGTGTAGGTAAGTACTTGCTCAGTTGGGCAGGGGGAAGCGGGTTTCTTTTATGCAGGCGGTTCTGCACACTCTCGCAATGCTTTTACCTCCCACTCGGGGGCATATCGGACAATTCCCACCTCGGAAGAAAGACTGAATTCATGAATGGGAACGCTCGGAGCCGACGCTACACCTCCGTGTTTATGGTGCGAGATACCGCCCGCGTACCAAAGTTCGCGGAAGAGAAAGTCCCCCCATGAGACTGGATGACATCATCGCTACCATGGTCATGGTCTTTGCAATCTGGATCACAAGATTCGTGGTAAAAATCGAATCGGAACTTTCCGTGAATCGTACGTGTATACGCGCGCAAGTGCGCGCTTGTTGATGTATATACATTATATTATATATATATTATATATATATATATATATGTAGTATATATATATATATATATATAAGAACAGACTACTATCAGATGTTTTCGGTGACTTTTTGGAATTTATGTCCAAATTTCCGGGCCTTTTTTCGTTTTACGTCTCTCTCTCTCTCTCTCTCTCTCTCTCTCTCTCTCTCTGTGACGCTGCGTTGTTTGATACAGAGCAAACTGATTCGGTGACCCTCTTTTTTTAAAATGGTCTTTCCAACGATTTTGTCGAGAACGCAGCGGTCGAGAGACGAAATGATTCCCAATTGCGGGAATAATGTTCGCGATACACGCAACGAACGGGATCTCCTCGGTATGAAACGAACGTATGTAGGTACGCTTCAACCTACCCTACTCCTCCGCACGAATCTACCGGTCTGCCATTCGCGAACTTGAGTGACTATTTCTTGCTTCTCCCTCTTCGTCTACTAGCGATGCAGCGTCTGTTCCTTTGAACAATGAGACGCCAGAAAAGTAACTGACGTCACTGGATACGGACTCGGATACCTTCTATGGATGCCAAGTTGGCAGTTCTGGAATCTCAGCCACGTAGCGTATTGATGGCAACCGTAAATCAGAAATTACGCGGAAAGAAAGCGACGTATCGCGATCTAAAGGGATTTACGAGATCGTAAATGTTACCGTTTCGATCGTTACGTTCGATGTTTATGTAACAGTGGTTGTGGCTGGACTCGTCGTGAAACGCACGATCCGTAAAATCGCCAGATTTTTCTCTACGAGCTTCAACTTTGCTTCAGCTGCGCTTTGCTCCTAGTTACGCGAAAGTCTCCGTCATTTGCGATGATTTCGTCAACGTGAATTGCAACGCGCGATACGAAAAGGGAGTAGAAGACACGGTCTCGTTGTGAAGAATTCGCTTTCGCAACAAGTTTGTAATTCGTAGGGCAAAGATTGCCGAGATTGATCGATCCTATTCTGCGTGACAGTGCCATGACATATAAAATCACATCTCTCTCTCTCTCTCTCTCTTTCTCTCTCTCTCTCTCTCTATATATATATATATGTATGCGTATGATGATTCAAGTTTCTGCCGCAAAAGAGCGTATCGACATACGCTTTCAATAAAAATAACAAAAATGTCACGCGAATATAGACTTGCGCGCTTTGTTGAAAGGTTATGGTTGTGACCTTTCATGAAGGAAGAATTTATCATCGATGAACTTCTACTCGTGGACAGTTACGAATGAAAATGGTTTGTCGAGCGAAAATTCCAAATACTTTTCTCGGTAGAAGAAACTCCTTTGTTATCTGCACCGACAGCGAATGGCTTGGTGCCTACGTGCATCATTTCGAGCGGAAAAAAGTCGAAAGGTAAAAAGAGACAAGTTGGACGAGATTAAAAAAGTCTTGAACGAACCTTCTACAGCTAAAAGCCGAGAGTTGTCTTCCGAAAAAAAGTAAAATTTCGTACGGAGGAAAACGAGATTTTTTTTTGGGAGGGGGGAGGGGGGAAAGAAGTGGGCGCAAGTAGATGCAATTCGATTTCATTCAAAGGCAAATGTCCACGATACGTAATGACAATGTTGCGCAACATTGGATCGCAACGATTGGTTGAAACGGAGTATAGAGCCGAACGAATGTAAACAGCTGATTGGCGAGCGCTGTCCATGTTGATTCGTGAAAAAATCGCAACGGATCTACAAGTCACAGTTATGGCGACTGGGTAATCCATGGCTCTGTTCCCCTCATTAGGAAACTGGACGTAGAAGGTAATTGATACTTTCATAAGCTGGCAGCATTCCCACCTGCGAATAGCTGAGTTTTTGTCGCGGCCTCGTTAAAGGTGACAATAAGTAGTTAGTCGTTTCCAGGTAGGTACCTGTCTACCGGTTAGCTTGCCTGCTGCGAAACGTCCAGAGACGTTCAAAGATAACCGCTAACCGCACGGCAACGCGTTACGATTATGGAAACACCATTTTTCGTTTTTTGGTCAATCTGTTGTACTATTTGCTATTGTACGTACGCGCATTACCGCGAGTAAAGAGTATCAGAGTGGATCGCAAACGCGATGACAGCAACACGTCCTCGAGCGTGTGGCGTATTTATTTTTACCAAAGCGCGTTATTATATTTAGATGTAACACCTTAACATAACCCGACGACCACGACCACGACGACCATGAACAACAGCCAAGGTGTCAGACAATGAGTGACTAATGGCAAGTTAGATAACTTGGATTCGACGTAAATTCATTCCGATAACGTCGATAATATCGATGCATATTAATGCATAATATTAATAAGAGCGTTGTAAGCATAATAATAAGCGGTAGTGGAGTGGCTGCTGGTTTAAAGGTGGAAAATTCTCGTTGAGCGCGCAGTCGTCGGGTCGCGGACAATTAACTATGAATCAAAGACGAGACGAGACGAGACGATCATCGATTTCGATGCATCAGCGTCGATAACTCCAGTTGCAGAGAGACAAGTGACTCGACGATTGAATCTCCCCTATCCAAGGTTCAATTCTCTGAGTAAGAACGACCGACGAACGACGAACGACGGACGACGACGCGCATATCAGGGATACAGTTACGCTTCATTCTGACTGCACTCGTGCAGAGACACAACAGCTCTCCTTCATCCGATCGATCGAACGATCCTGCTGTCCGACTATGTAAGTTGCCGGCTTTTCTACACGTAAATATAAATACGTGCATATATTATATATAGATATGGATATTATATTATATATAGATATGGATGCGCGTGTGTGGCTGTAGATGCGTGCATGCATAATATAGAATATATATATATATATATATATATATATAGTGTGTGTGTATATATATATATATATATATATATATATATATATATACACACATGTACGCGTTTAACGTGTATACGTAGCCGTGTGGCAGAGTTTACAAATTAGCTGTGCTGTTGCGAGATGGCTAGATACACGGTACACGAGCGTCGGCGAAACACTAATCACGGTGATTGCAGGGGAGTGGAAATCGTCGGTGGGATAATATTCCGCGTAATTGGTTCAGCCCCTGTCAACCTGTCTAGCTACCGGACGATGTCTTAACCTGACAGTCTATACGACGGCACGTAAACGTGCGGGATGTACGCATTTTCGCAAGGTATCGCCTAACACGTCTGTTCGTGGAATCTATTACGTATCTCCGAGCCAATCTTGCGCTGCGAAACACACACACGATTCTATACGCGATACTACATTTCTAGATTTCCTTCCGTTTCGCGTGAAGAGAAAAAACGAGAGAGATTGTAATTAGAAGCCGAACCGGTACTTGGCGCGGCTAAGTTTATGCTTGCCCTACGGTTTCATCGAAACGCGATGAGTCAGTTTAGGAGCGGAGAAGAAAGAAAAGTCACCAGTCGAAAGTTAGTTACTCTTTCGTGCGACATCCAAGAGTAACGACGTTAAAGTTAAAAAAGCTCTGATCGTTGAGCTGCGACTCAAATTGTTTTGCAAACAGATGCCGATAGTCAACCGATTCGTTCTCTCTCAGAATTGGTAGATTTTGCAATCTCTCGTAAATCGATTAGCAGAGCAGATGCTGCGGAAAGAGGACTCCGATAACCGTTGCAGGTCGTTACGACGTAAGTCGAAATAACGGAGAGGATTTATTGCACGTAGCGTGCAAGTAGAAAGATACGCGGAACGTCGGGCATTCTTTATATAAAGACGTCGCGTCGTCGTGGAGATTTCTCGCGGAATTCTTTCTGGACAGAGAGAGAGAGAGAGAGGGAGGGAGAGGGGGGGAGGGGAGGGGGCAGAGGATGTTTCCTGGAAAGTGGATCCGCAGCTGTCGAGAGAATGCCGGACAATGCGAGCGGCACGTTCGCATCTTCCAGTTGCGTTCCATCGACTTCTCCCGACCGGTGGCGTTCACCGTTCCCATGGGAATACCCGTGGAAACGAGAAACGAGAAAGATGAAACGAAAAAACGAGAGGCTTTCGAACGTCCCTCGCAGTCGGATTTGCCTACGAGCGAGCAACTTTCTTCCACATATTAATGAGTTATAGCGAGCGGATCGGTGTTTCTTTTTCTTCTTCTTCTTCTTCTTCTTTTTCTTCTTCTTCTTCTTCTTCTTCTTCGTCTCCTTCTTAGAAGGTGGACCGAGGAACGAGGCCAAACGAGGCCGAACGGCGACCAAAGCGGGGCAACAATAGCCGAATTCGCCACGGGAGATCCGGCCCCGGGGATAGATTTTGACAACGCGATCGCCAGCGTTCCGTATTATGTATATGTCTATGCCTCTGGAGCGCAGATCAGATAAGGGATGCGTCCGTTTGAGAAAACCGGCCGACACGACCACCGATTTCGCCGTGCGCCAGCTTCGCACCTATTTTCTCCCTTTCGTCCCTTTGGCAGCGCGTTTGCCGCAACTACCGTACCGAAATTTGCTCTTTTTTCTTCGAAAAAAAAAAGAAAAAAAGAAAGAGCTGAGAAATCCCTCCCGAAACATCTCGAAATTTTACATCTCTCGAACAATCCTGCGGCGAGTTCTTTTCTCCGAAAGAAACGCTGGATTCGAGAGGATTACGAGAGAGTCGTCGAAATGAAAAAGTATTTGGCGTACACCCTTTGAGGAATCGCTCGTTTCGACAAGGTACGAAACCGGTGGCGTGGTGTGGCATGGCGCGGATATAACGGTCGCACGCGCGAAACTCGTTTAGATAATGATGACGCGTTTAATTTGCGACGAGCGAAACGGCAAATGCATGCGAAAACGAAGAGAGCGCGAGATAGCCTATGATTTAATTAACTTTCCAAGCGGTCGCGATTCGGCTGGAGACTACCACCACAGCAGCGGGAGACTTTGCGGCCTTTGCCGCCCGAGAGTCCTTGGGCCCGAGAGTCCACGGGCGTCCGTGGAAAAGGTTGGCCCCGCGACGACAGAAACCTCGTCGTATGTTGCCAATAATTTGCGATTGGTGCGATCGGTGGCGTGGTGCGAGCGACGCGACGCGACGCGTTACAATTCACCGGACCATTTCGCATTCTCGTTCGAGATTTATTCTTCTCGCGGGAAACACGCAAAGTTCAGCGAGAAGGCTTGCGTCACCGGTTTCGCTTCCAACTGCTGTGCCTCAATGTCTCCTTGCTCCGATTTTTGAGCGTAAATGACGACTACTCGCTCGGCTAGAACCGATTTGAAACGGCAGTGAAATATTCCGGCGCAGCAATGTCTGTGATTTATCGCGGTAGGAGTAATAATTATTCCGTGGTGTGTACGTGGATGTAATAATAACGATCGACGTTAGCCGCGTTATTCATCGGGCATTAATTTACTGTTAACCACGCGGCCGTGCTCGCATATCCACAGCGTAATGAACAGGCAGTTTCATCATTTTTATGTAATAAATGATCCCAGTCACAATGGGATCCCAATTCCATTCGTTTCGAACCAAGTGTTTCGGAACGAGTTTTCCTGAAAAATTCCCCGCTACGTAAGTAAGTACGCAACATTGTCACTGAGTAAATTTGTCGATTCGTTCTCGAACGCGAACAATCGCGCGATCCGGTCCAAAGGTTGGAAGACCTGGAATATTCAGCAACCGATGGCGATGGACTTGTTTTAAAATACACGAAGCATTTACCTGTAGAAAATTTTTTTGCTTTTCATCCAAACTGGTGGAGCAAGCAGTCTAAAAACTTGTCGAAAATAAAAACGTCGATACGTTTTCCAAATGTTTTGAAAATTCGATTTCAAACGTAAAAACTCTGAGACACGGGTTTTTGAAGAAAACGAAGGGCGATCTGTTTGGTTACCACGGCGATTGCCCGAATAATGTCGCAAGCATGGAACAGAGGGGTACCACTATTACCACTGTTACCAGTTACAATAAATAGGGATTTCGGATGAATCGAGTGAATGACGCGCGCGGAGGAGTCAGCCGCCGTCGGAAGTGAATCGACGGGAGCACGTGGGATCGGAGTAAATGAACACGACGGACGGTCGATAACGGGCGCGTAAGATCGACGCGCGAGGTACGAGATAAAGGGGGAAATAACGCCGGCGCGCGAATGTTTCGAGTGTCGTCGGATGAGTGGAACTCGGTCGCGGACTGTGGATCGGTGGGTAAATTTCCGAGAAAAGCCGGCGTCAAGACGTAATCGTATTAGACGGCGGAGTGCAAGTCATAGCAGGGGGATCTTATTGGCCGAGAGCGAAGACGCCCACAGCGTACACGCTTATATAGTACTCTAATGCTATGCGGTGTTCATTCATAGTTCCACTCCTGTCTAGTCATTCATTAATCCGATACGGCGAGAGTGTCCTTACAGAGCGTGCGCTGATCACGACTCTCGATCGTTCGAGTGACCCCCTTCGAGTTCGCGCATGTGCGCGCGCCCGCGTGTGTATAGGTGTGTGTAGGTGTGGGTGTGCAACGTCCTACGATACTCGTGAAATCGAGAAGTACCAGCTCGTCGACAAGGTGGATTAAGCATCGAACACGGAGAGAATGCGAATAGGTGAGAATGACTCACGACCAGACTCGGTTTCGCACGAACGTTCTAGGAAGCGGTGGCGAGGAAGCGGTTTACCGTTCGGCCAGCGCGACGCGTTTAAAATAGCCGGTGCCACGGGAAAATCGATCGGCCGGTGCGCATCGGCCTCGCCGATGCACGCATCTTCTTTTCCTCTCGTTTTCTCCCCCTTATTTTCTTTCATCCAGCACCGCGCCTCTTTGCTTTCTTCTCGCATCGCACTCTGTGTGTTTTGTTTTGTCAACTTTTTCAATCGAATCGAACCTTATTGACAGACAGACAGACAGTCAGAGAGAGAGAGAGAGAGCACATTGGTTAAAGATGATATTCCAGTTTGAGTTTAGCCAGTCTCTCTCTCATCGACTTCAACACGGCACGGTCTTTAGGCTATTTTTACTTTCTCGTGGACATCAATTTTCCAATCGCGTCGTACACACACCTGACGCGTGATACTTTCCTCGGCGCGCGGAACACGCTCGCTCAGCAAAGATCCAGCCAGAGATTGCCTTCCGTTTCTTCATCCACCTCGATCCAGCTTTCGATGGGTGGGTGGATCGATCCCTCTCGAACGTTAACGGAACTAATGGATTTCAAGCTTCCGCTCTCGGCACCGAGAAGCCGCAAAGTCGCCTGACAATGAAACAAATCGCTCGTGCCACGGCTTCTTCACGGCCGAGTTGAAAACACTGCACGCCCGGCAAAAGCCGCTATCTTTTATCTGCCGGTCGGTCGGTCGGTCGATTCTTAAAACCCAGCGAAAGAAGTGTGGCGCTTCCTCTGCGCTTTTTTCCGCGACAAACCCGAGGAATGCGACGGCAAAACGCTCGGGTAAACGCTCGAACTTGGACTATCATTCGCTGATATTCTAAACGTGTTTCATTCTCCCTTTCTCTCATTTTCTCCTTTTATCCGAATCTTTCCACTTCTTCCATCACGAGTACGCGTATATATAAAAATATATAAAAAAATACACACGTAATTGCTGTTGCTAAGGATAGACGACGCTTTGTAACGAGCAAACAAAGTTACGTGTCGGCCAGTTATCAAACGTGAATCATCCTCACCGTCTATACATCACTGATTGCTACCTGTCGTGTAGGAACTTTATCTCTGAGCGAGTTAATGCGAACAATGACACGATACGAAAACTATTTGCGATTGCAGAGTGATACAGCAGAGTGTGGATGAGAATTTTTACTTTGGACAATATCCGAATTATTCTCTCTAGATTCGATTCTTAGCTCGGCTCTACCTGAATAATAATAATAACAATAACAATAATAATAGCTGACCACTTAACGGAAGAAACGATTAAAATTCAAAAGAGAAATCTGCACGAGCGAGAAGAAGAAGGTAGGTGCGTTTGCAACAATCGTGTCTGAGGAGAGCAGATGAAAAATGAAAGAGTGCGTGGCACCGCGTGGCGTTGCCACGTGGTCTCACGTTTTCCTCTCACGGCGGTGTGCTCCGCGAGACTTGACGAAAGAATGACCGAAGAAACCGTGTCCGTGAAGCAAAACGAGAAATAAGTGGTGCAACGGTGCCACGTATTTCCGTTCTAATGACTAGCAAAAACTTGACACCTGCATCGAACGAGCGTCGAATCCGGCCGAGAAATCGACCGATTTCAGGAGTTAGCCTTGCGTAACGAGAATTTTCCATTTTTCCTGCCGAAGGAGTACGACGCCAATGTGTTCGAAAAGTGTATGCGCCTCTGCCGCGTTATGTAACGAAAGTGTGAGAAACAGAAACGATAAAACTCGGGGAAACCCCTGCCTGCCTGTCTGCCGGTACTCTCCTTGACAGTGTTGATTCTTATCGAGAAACTAGTCTCGGACAATGTCAATGCAACTCGATGGAATGGAAGTACGCGAGTCCGAACGCGAGGCAACTTTGCACGAATATTCTTGGGTATCGCGGTTAACGCGCGCGTTACATTGATCAATCGTGACTCGGAGAAATAATTCAACAAAATTGCACGAGCTGAAGAAGAATCGCTCTTGATTCCCGGCAGCACGTGGTGATGATTAACAACGCTTCTATTGCGAAAGATTTCTCGCATCAGCGTATTGGGTACTTTCACGAATTTCAATCATTGGCAGACGAATTGCTACGATATACGTGTACTGATATTTCTGCATCTCATTTGTAAAAAATTATCAACGCGTGGAAGCGAAGAGAGAAAATTTCGAGAGACTTTCACGCTGCGTCGTCAGATGGATCGCAGACGAGAAAGATTTAGTCTAATGTGTATCAAGGGGAGAGAGAGAGAAAGAGAGAGAGAGAGAGCTTTACGGAAGGATTTCGCGCGACACGCCGTTAAGCTCGACTACCGGTTAATTAACAATGTGACACGGTAATTGGCGCGGCAATTCGATCCTCTTGTCCCGAGGGAACGCTTGGCATGTCCCGGGGGGCCTAGGGTTAAGAGAGCGCGCATCGTTAAATTAAAATCCCGAGGCGATCGGCGCGACACGGTACCATCGCATCGCATCGCATCGCATCGCATCGCATCGGCTGGACTTGTGGCGGGCCACCTCGCCATCTCGCCACCAGTGCCTTCTAATTTGCAGCGCATAATATTCGAATAATTTGCACGCGCTAATAGGCCCGAGGAACGATCCACGGCGTCGGTCGACGATCGCGTTCGTAAGCACGTGCGTATGGAGAAACACGTTGCTGCGATGCAAATTCGCCTCGCTCCGAGTTCCGTCTCGATAACGTTGACATCGCCCGTTATCATCAGCCCCGTATGACCAGTTTCTTACAATCGTTTCATCAAACACGTCTAATCGCGGACATAATATCTTATCGGTGACGTATCCGACGGCGTTAGCGTGGCGAATTGAAAAAAAAAGACAAATCATCGATCGCGTTGTTCATCGCGTCGCGCGACAGAGATAACGTCGTTGTTTGGTCAATCTGGTTATTCTTTGCAAGCTTTTCCAGTAAAATCGTTCATCGACTTTTCTCTCTTCTCCGATCTTTTATTACTCGGAACGAAGTTTTTGGATCGTTTAGAAATGGATGGTTTTCAAGTCAACCTGACATTCTTCGCGTTTAACAAAAAAAAAAAAAAAGAAGAGAACAACATTGGTTGCGTGCATTCTGCTTGAGTGAATTTTTTGAAAATGGAAAATACCATTTTTGAAAAGAAAGAGATTAAAAGATCAACGCTTTAATTGTGCTTTGTTCTCATCGCGTCGACGATGATATTATATTACACACAAATTGTTAATCGCTATTTCACCTGTATCGAAAGAGATCGTTGGACCGATCGTTGCACTGGCGTTAAAGGAGAATGCTGGCGCAGAAAATTTTGAAAGCAAAGTGCATACTTGAATTTTATCGGAACGTTACGTCGCGTCATAGTCGCTTCGGGTTGACGTCACCCTCACTGTGTGAAATCGTATCGACGCGATGCGATGCCGATAAAAATCGGGCGTACAAACGATCGATGATTGAAATCGACGATACGTGCTTGAAACGAAATGTGCGGAAACTGATTCATTCACACAGCAATGGGGGGAAGGGCGATTTTTGGAACGAGCAGAAAATTGAGAGAAACGAGTAGATCGGTAATCGCGGTAATCGACATTATTCGACGGATATAGAGATGGAATCGAGTCGCGAGAGGAAACGCGAGATCGAAGGGGTTAGTTAGTCAGGGGGGAGGGAAGAGAGTCGTTGGGCAGTACGCGTAGCTGGAACGAAAGGATCGAGGCTCGGAGGAAGCACGATGTGGTACATACATCTATCCCCCAAGGGGGAAGGAGGAGGTGAGGGGGGCAAGATATGGGGTCGAGGGTGGCGTGCAGCCGTGGCACGGCAGGGAGGACTGGGAGGGCAGGGAGGTGACTGAAAGGTAGCCGGAGGAGCAGGAAAGGAGTACGCGGGAGGTGGGGTGTCGTAGGAGGTGGGACCGAGCGAGCGAGCGAGCGTGCGAGAGCGAGAGCGGGAGCGAGAGGACGAGGTGAGTAGCGCGAGTCCGTGAGCCACCGAGCCCGTGAGCCCGAGTGAGTAACTGGGAGTCGCAGTAACCGAGGACCCACTCTCAGTCACCACGAGATCGGCAAGCCGAATGGTCAACCGCGCCGGTTCTCCCGCTCGGAACTCTGCGCACGGCAAAAGGGATCGGGACAAGGGCACGTTGTTCCTTCGGATGTCAATCATCAGTGCGCTGCCCCTTCGTGGAATCGCTGGAATCGCTGGAATCGCGTCGCTGCCGGTGGAGCGCGCGGCCCTCCTCCATTTTCCGCAACGATCGCTCTTCGAGCAACAACGACCAGTCGAAAATACGTTCGCACGATGTGGAGATTTCTGGTGCGCTGTTATGTCACGCTGACATCCATCTGACGCGATCGGTTCTTTCTCTCTTTTTCTCTTTTTCTCTTTTCCCTTTTTCCCTTTTTTCTTTTTTTCTTCTCTCTCTCTCTCTCTTTCTTTCCCTCTCTCTCACTTGCTCTCGCTCTTCCTTTCCTTTCCTTGACGTTGTTACGTTTCGCGCAAATCGCACGCGACGCGTCCTTGCGGGTGGAGGGGGCGCCTCCTCTTCTCTTTGATATCGGGCATCGCGCGTCTCGCTTCTCGCGATCCATCTCGGTTTCGAGGGACACTGACTTTCTCGCAAGGGGGAAGAAAAAGGCAGTTGCGGTGGCACCGGAAGTGCGTGAGTGGATGCGAGCAAGAGCCATCGACGGGAGAAGCCCAAGACTCTCCTGCAAAAGGACGAGGAAGAGATGATCTACGAGCTGCTGGTGGCCGGAGCGTTCGCCCTCGCCACACTAAGGCGGTGTGTGTACATTGCTAAATTCTATCCTCTTTCTCTCTCCTAGGCTTTTGTCTTTCATTTTGTTTTAATTTTGCCATGTTTCGTTTCGTCTCGTTTCGTCTCGTTTCGCTTCGAGCAAAAGTTCTCTCGGTCCTGTTGAAAACAGGTCTCTCGCGCTTTGAAATTCGACGAATCAGCCGACAATCTTTTCAAGCACGACCGACCACCGCTCGTGTCCGCTTGTTTAGCTTGTACTTGCTGGAAAACTGCAATTTATTTCTACCGTGAGCATTTCGTGGAATCACTCGCAGGAAAGAACTAACGACAAGGTGCATCTAGCTTCGAGTTTTGCCGTAATGTACATAATGATGCAGTGACACGTGAGGATTCCTCGCGATGCTTCAGCCACTTTTTTTTTCTTCTTCATTTATTTATACGCGTTGCACGATTAAAACATCTTTCGAAAGGAACTGTTTAAGCGGCAGTACCGCGTCCCGAGAGTACTGTAATTGTTTCCCGACTATAATTCACCACAGCTGCGATTCGAAAATATTCCGCGTGTCATTTCCTCTTTAACGATCGAGATTACCTTCTCTCTCGCCGCGTTTTCTTTCTTCATGTTTGTAATAATTTCGACCACGTTCTCTAATCACTGCTCGCCAGTAGACAAGCGAAACGAAAAGTAATTGGACGTGTGTCGATGTACGGTTAACGCATCTTACCGTCGCGTTCTCGCGCGAAAAAAACACTACAACTTGATTTGAAAAATTGAAAGGTCGTTCTACGAAACAATCGCCGACAACTGCCAATAACTGACAACAATTATTTACGCGACTCTTGCGAACCAGCGGTTTGTTACGATTTCATCTCGCTTCTTCAAATTGATGATAAACGGCTCCTAGTTTCTTACTTTCTGTGAGACATGCGTAATCATTATAATTATACAACGATCGCGTTGATCAAACGCAACCGCAGCTGAATGAGCTAATTGAATTTATTATCGTACGATAGTATGTATCTTACACGCTGTAATCGCCTACCGATGACTTGGCTGTACTCGCGCTAGTCTGTTTAATTTAATAGGTACACTTTATAGGTCGTGAAACAGAAAACTTGACGTTAAACTCGCGTAAAGAATTTATTTCAAGCGACACACCAAATAAATCAATAAATAAATCGAGTCCATTAATTGGAGTAACCTACCTTTCAGAAAAGGTAAGCTAAACCAATTTTCTACCTGTAGCAACGATTAGCAATTGAAAAACTCGGAGACCAAACGAAAGAAACAGCAACGAATGACACCGCAGTCGTTTGAACCTGTGAGTCGAACGTGTCTTTAGAATTTAGAAGCGTTACGTCACGTACGAACATTAAATGGAAAAGTTATCATCGAGGCAGGGAGGGAGAGAAGATACGTATTATTTCTTTCTTCAATCGTAATCTCGAGTTTCGGATACGAACGAATACGAGTGTTATTTTTCACGACGATAACGATGCGCGTGCTTTTCATGCATTATACGATGCAGATAACAGAGAGACGTATTGCTCCAACGTAGAGGTTCGCGTGACACGGCCCGACTCTCTGCTCGAGCCAATGCGATTACAACGTCATCATCGGTCATTAATAGATCTTTATAGGAAAAATTAGTAAACGATGACTAAGCATCGAACCGAAGCGACATGTACGTACGTATCTCTCTCTACGTATACACGTGCACGTACGCGTACCGTGGCCGGTGTTTATTTCACTTGAGAAATTATTGTCAGTGTACACAGAGCGTACATCTTTTTCCCCGTACGTTCGACCCTTCCTCCTCTCTCAAGCATGCGCTTGGCTTTCACTGGAAAAGTTTGCGTTACGATTTTGCAAACCGAAGGACAGAACGGTACGAAACGGCCTGTCGAACGCGTACGTTTGACTTTGGATGGAAAAATCTGTCTAATTACACGGTTTGTAAACGAACTATCGGCGGCTGTAGCTAGAACCGATATCGTATAATTACTACGTAGAGTCGGAATTCAATCCGACGTATAAATAATCGCCACGATGAACATGAATTAACTAGCGGGAGAAAAGGGGTTGTCCTTTGTGCGTTTCAAATAAATCCAAATCAAAATTTTCGTAAAACGATACCGGATCTTGAGTTTCGCGCGCGCCACTGATCTTTACGTCTCTCTCTCTCTCTCTCTCTCTCTCTCTCTCTCTCGTAGCTCTTAAATTTGCGAGCATCGTCCACGAGACGCGAACATCAGGATTAATTTTATTTTAGAATAACGCGATATCTACGAAAACTACGCACAAAGTTATTGCGTGCCGTTTATTTTACGATTTTACGCGGACGAATACACAACATTTATATAAGACGTCTCCAAATTTTCGTTCCGTTAAGAAGACGGTGGCTGATAATTTGAGAATCCATATCACTTCGCACAGATATCCTTCGTAGAGATAATGACTTTCGATCTCAAAATTATCAAGATCTGCGACGAATTCTAGAGAAAGTAGCCACGCACTACACGCAAACATTTACGAGAGAGACTGTCTTATCTTGAGAGTTTGATAGTTACGTGCTCGGCCACGTTCAAGGAACGAGAAGTCTCGGATTTTGGACACGTCCGTCGAAAGAGTCGAAATAGAGAAAAGCGGGAAAAGCGGGAAAAGCGGGAGCGAGAGACGGCTGGATTTGCTGAATTACGGGTCGACGTGCACGTGCAGTGTGCAACAGGTACGGTGAAAAGCATCACGTCACGAGTGCTGTCGGTGCTGGAGATCGGAGATTGGAGATTGGTACTGGATATCGGTATCGGCGTGTTGTTGCCATTGCCGATGCCGGTCGGTGAGCAGCCGTGCAGCCGTGCAGCCGTGCAGCCGTGCAGCCGTGCAGTCGAGCAGTCGAACAGTCGAACAGAGTCGAATAGTCGAGCAGTCGAGCAGTTGAACGAGCGCAGAGACGAGCAATCGAGGAGGCTACGGTCGCCGATAGAGGCGTGCGCCCGCGCCGCACCGTGTTGATCCGGGACACACACCGACTGTTTGCTCGGGGTACCATCGCGGACCCTTTTTTCATGTTAGCTCCGAGTCGAGTCACAACACTAGTAAAGTTACAAAAGCCAAAGGCAAACAGATCCGGGGACGGGCCTTAACCGGTTTATCAAACACTCGTGCGCCCCGGAGGTGGTCTCTCGTAGGTTGCCAAAGGTGACGAAGACGAGAGATTTCGAGGACGAAGAACGACGACGACGACGACGACGACGACGACGACGAGGGCGACGTCGACGTCGACGGAGCTTCGTCATTCTTCCTGGACGCGCGCGTACGTACGTACGTGTATGTGACACGTACACGCGTGCAATATAGTCGAGTGATTCGCGACGGGACGAGGAGACAAGTTCACTGCTCTTAATGGCACACGAGACGAAACCGATCGTTCCACCGGAGGTGGAGTGAAACGAACGAAGGAGGAGTCAAACAAGTGCCAAGGCAAACCTTCTTTTCTTTTGTCAAGTACGTTTCAGCCGCCGTGAAACCATCACTCTCCCATCTGCCATTTATATTCATTCGGGATTTTTCCTACGTTGCTACTTTGTCGCGATGACACGGGCACTATTCGGCATCGATATCAACCCGTGTCGATTCAACGAGCCTCCATAGACTCGGGATATAACCATCGAAATCAAAGCCGTGATTTTGGTACAACTGCTTACTTTCTATCAACATCGAACCGCCGCATTGTTTCAGAATTTTCAAGCGTAGAAAAATGACTATACCATTGCCATAAACGTGTAAATCCCGATCTAAATCGTGCTCTTACAGAGGCTTACAGATCTGCAGCTCTGTGTAAGCATGACGTGTAATAAGCATCATAATTCACAAGTATATTGCAAATCAAACGTATGAAAATTTAGGCGACGACAAGACGGTCGTCGCATGTATCCAACACTCGTCGCACGTATAATTTCTCATAGAATTACGCGGACAGAGGACGATTCAGGTTCTTCTTATCGTAGGCACGAAGAACTTTATCTTGTCTTGTTTTTTGGATACTCGTGATTTGGATACTCGTGATCGGTTTTTCATATTGACAAAAAGTCCTGATGTCCTAATCGCGCCCCATCGCAACTATTGTGCCGTGAGCGCTTATTGTTGTCAATCTCGGTCGTTGACCCGTGGCTCTTAGTTTTGCTTAGGGTGTCCTTAAGGAAGCGGTCAGCTTCGTTCCTTCGACGAGTTCCGTTTGATTTTAGTCTCATCCGGGCGGGTTGACGTCAGGGCAATCAAACGGCAGTCATACTTTGCAACGATTGGCTAGCATCGGTTGCTACGAGCCAAAATCGCGAGTCCAAGAACTCGAAAGAAAGCACTGGTGCAGAAACAGTTGCTTACCGGGGAGAAATCGCTCGACTTTTCAATCAATCTACGACTCGTTGTCCACGAGTTTAATCGCACAAACCCTCGCGCACGTTTCACTTTTACGACCGTTTGATCTCACTGGAGGAAGTTCGCGTTGCTAACAACAAACGCTTTGCACCATCGACACCATCGAGGCAAAGAGAGTAACGGTGATACCGTTGTACTTCATCGTTGCGATACGCGAGATATTTCCAAGTTACAAGCCTATCGGGTGTTTTTAATATCGACTGACGATTGAATTGTCGAGCGACTTCCGGGCACGTACTCGAGCCCGTTGCTTTTTTCCTTTTTTCACCCGGGCGTCTGGGTGAAAAAGTTGCCGTGGCGAAAACTCACAAGTCACAGGGATGAAAGTAACAATGCAATTTCACCAACTGAAATTATACGCCGCATTCCAATCGGCCGAAATAGGGTCGCCGAGAGAAAACCATTCGAAATTGCACCAATCGCAATTCGTCCTTGCGTCGACGACCCCTTCACTTCCACAGAAAATTACACGAAACAACCAAAAACTGTCTCGCACCGTTTGCCATATTCGCATTTCGATCGTTCGGCGAATGAAAAACGTACGATTCTCACGGAACAGAACGGAGGCACACGTGTGCACAAGTATAATTGCAATTATATTTCGCACGTCGAAACTGTCACAATGAATCCTCGCGATGAACCGCGAGAGGTTTTTGTCGTCGCGAGAGGGATAAAAAAAGAGGAGGAGAGGAAAAATATGGCAGAGAGACCTGAGGATGACTCGAGCAACACGCACTGGGTGTTGCGGTTTCGGGTTCATCAGGGTTCACCGGACACATTATATAGGACACATGGGCATTCCAGCGTGAAATCAAAATATTATACCAGTCCCCAGACTGTAGAACGACGTTGTACATGTTAAAAGATCGCGATCGCTAGTTTCTTTTCTTTTTTATCTTTTCTATTGTAAAAGTGACGACTTGGACGAAAAATATTCTTGGACTTCATTTCGCGTTGTAAAATGACGACGTCAATTCCTCTGGATCGATGATTAAAAAATCGCATAAAGTTATTTTCAAATAGCATAGTTTTACAAATTAAACGCCGAATGTTACAACGAATGATTAAACACGTTCACACTTGTGATAACTTTACCAATGTAAAACGCACCTATACCTGGCGATATTGTTTCTGTCGTTGCAATCTGCAACATTCAGCGCAAGAAATGAAACGGTTTCTCAAAACGGAGTCGAAAGAAACGACGACTTTCGCGACAAGCGTTCGATCGCGACCCGATACAGGTAATCCCGTATGCAAGGAAAAACTCCGCTCGACGTACGTCATTCGCAAAACCAGACGACAGACGACAGACGACAGACGACAGTCCGCGTCGAGAGGTTTACTCTGTCGCCCCGTTCCTCTTTGTTCCGTTTCGCCTCTGTATCTCCGTTTCGCTGTCTCCCGGTTGCTCGATAGCAACTTTTTCCGTCGCTTCACATATAAAATTACTCAAGATGTGACAAACCGTGCGTGGTAGGCGGTAGTAGACGCGCAGATACGCAGGCGTAACGTACATGTGTCGCCAGTATGTCATCGTGCGTCGATTTTCTCGAGTTCTCGAGGAGTCAGTTTTTCTAGCAATTTGTTAATCTTGCTA